>JAZAVJ010000208.1:0-83576 GCA_037954315.1 Neonectria punicea | reverse complement strand
AAAAAAAAACTCTGGATCATCAGATTCCGGAACGATATGTCCTGCAACACCCGGTCGACCCTTTTTCTTTCCTTTTTCTTTTCTGCCCGCCTCCTCCTCTGCCCCGTGCCTTTCGTCATTGTCGTCTAGCGACTTCACCGGGTTCCCTGAACAAGATTAGCATGGGGCAGAAACTTGAGCTCACTCGCGGCGCCTTGATCCCTGTGCTGAGAAGCCCTGTTTTAGCATCCTCTTTTGCTGTCATTGCCTTCGGGGAGGGATTCCGCTGTCACTTCGTCCTACCCTCCGGTCCATGGAACGTCCCGAACACACAGACACAAAGACACGCATACACTTTAAAGCTCACGTTAGGGGAGTTAAAAAAATCCAATTATTTTCCGTGTTTCCGGGGGCGCCAGGAGCACGATCCGGTCCCTACCACGAATACCACCCTCTGTCTCTCTTCCAACTCGGATTCAACGTCGTCGTTCGTGCACGCCCCGGGTGTGGCGTCGGAGGCGGCGCCGGCCGGGACCCCGGCTGGCACGAGCTCCTCAGCCAGGGGAGCCTCAAAAAAGCTCAGAGCTCTTCAAAGCGACGACAACGCACTAGATATTCGAGGTGACCACGACCCCGTCCCAAGTAATCATTCCTTGTGCATATGTAATGTGTTAGTTATGACATCCCGTGGCCTCAGAGCCAGCGCTTCCAGTAAGGATGTGGCCTGGACGAACCACTGCGCTGCAACGCCATCCTATCCCATAGGTTATGGATGGAGTCCAGACCCCAGGGAACAAGTCGTTTTGTGATGGGTCAGAATCCAACATCCCACAGCATCAAATCTCATCAATCTCATCGACTGTCGGTGTCTCAGTGTCTTCTCCCCCTCCCAATCGATGCCACCGTTGCATCAGGAGTCGCAACCCAGCGGCAATCTTCAATGCGCGAATGGAGCACCTCACCGCAGCATCTCGTGATCCCTTGCCGGCTCCGCGCCGTCGGCCGACTAGAGTTTTTTTTTCTTTTGCGCCGTGTCATGTCCATAATAAAATGACAGCTCTATCCGCGCTGCAAGTGCAAATGTACTGCAACCCAACCTCCGACAGAGTGGGCACGTGAAGACTGCTGAAGATGATACTAAAAGCAAAGAAACCCAAGCCACGAGAGGGGAAAACCACATGTCGTAATTAACGCTCGATGCGCCGTTCGCTTTGACTTTCACCGCGTGCTTGGTGCAATGCCCAAACTTCCACGACTGTTTCATCGTGACGATCTCGATCGCTTCGACTGTCACTTGTCATCGCCAACAAGCGAAACTCAGAGAGAGCCAGTCGGAAGTGCTGGACTCCGTAGTTGCTGACCAGCCTCCCCTCCGCCAAACACGACCCTGTTGCGTGCGATTGCAACCCATCCCCATCGGCCGTTGTCATATCGCCCCTTACCGCCGACGACGACGTCTTTCTTTTCTTTTTGGCTCGGACAACCTACGCACGCATCCATCCTTTTGCTTTTGCTTTTGCTTTTTTCCCTTCCCCTTCTCGTCTTTTCTTCAACCCCTTCGCTTGGACTAGCTTGCCTCATCTTAGACGACCCAGTCAAAGCGGCCATCAGTCGCCAGCAGACTGCATCTTTCAAGGCAAGAATACCCGCCGCCACTTGCGGTGTTATTACTCATGGCATCGGGTCAGTTAGGGCAAAGCAAGAAGCCGCAAAAGGAGTCCCCGCAGAAGAAAAAGAAAGAAGAATACCTATTCCACGGGGTGTGTTGAAGAAGAAATGCATATTGTTGCAGATATACAAAAGACGACAGGTCGCTTCTTCAGGAAAGTGGACTCATCGGCCGTTGCAGCTTGCAGTAGCAGGCTTCAAAGCAAGAAGCAAAAACCCGCGTTTGGCCGTGGACGACGCCATCCCCGCTCTGGTGCCGTTGGGTCACTCCCCTTTGGGACCAACCCGCCGGGCATTGTCGCTGATGAAGAATACATGCAGGTACAATGGGGGGTTTTTTTTGCCTTCTTTTTCGTTTCTTTTCCTTTGACTCTAGCCCCATTGTCCGCCTGTTACGGTCAGTTACGGAGCTGTATGCTTCTCTTTCGGCACACACCGTATCACACCATCCACCATCCCGAGCTTTGTTACTTTCTTTTTTTTTTTTCACTCGTTTCTTTTTTACTCCCTCCCGTGCGGCTTATCCTCTTTCTCTTCGTCTCGCATATTCTTAGCGCTACCTCGACTTCTTTCCTCGTGGCCGCCCGTCTCCCACGTTTCTGCCCCTGCGTCTCCGCGTGCGCTTCCCTCCCCCTCCCGTCCCGTCTTCCTCGTGCCCTCCACGTGTCGTGCAACAGAACAGGATGTACCCCGGGTCTAGGTTCTCGATTTGTTTCGCCGATAGCGTACATTCGCTTTAGATGCCGTGCCTTGAGCTGTTGCTTTTTGCTCGTAGATGTAGGAGTCTTCCCCGGCGTGGAGTCGATATTCATGCGCAGGGCATGCATCGGAGGCCACTTACACGTGGGAGTTTTATGCCGCCACTTGCTGCTCGCTACGGAAACACCCAAATAAGTACCAACGTGCCTAAGTGCGTCCTTGGGTTGGTTCGTATCCAATCTTCCTCTTGTATGACTACGGAAGAGGCGGTGCGGTCTGTCCCTCCTCTTCTCCTCTTCCGCCCCGTTTCGGCATCAACGGCGCCGCACCGGATATCCACAACACCGTTGCCAACCGCCACGCGACACTAACGCAAGACGCGAGACATATTCTACAGCATTCGTACCTTACATACGAAGTACCGTACATGGACTACAAAGTCTGCGTGCGTGCGTGCGTAGCGGCCTGCGGAGACGCCCGCTGCCGCATGCGCCGTGGTACGACGCCGCCGCCACGCCGCTGCCCATCCATCTAACGCCCTCACACCGCACCAACTTCACATCACACCAACGTCGAGTAATATTGCCGTGGCTTGAATGGGTTCATTTCTCATTAGCAACCATCCACCACCTGCTATTATGGTACACGCCAAGGATTCATGTGGTTCGCCAATTTCAACTCGTATCTCACAAAATCCACGTTCGTTGTTTCCCGTGCAACTCCGCGGACGCTCCGTCAAAGACTCATCCTAATCCTCTCGCTGTTTTGCTTCGCTCGCTCCCAACCAACCATCATATAGCAGCGAGTTTACTCTATCTACCACTTACCGACCCACCCGGATCACACCAGCCGCGATCAGCTTCTGGATCTTGGACTTGACCTGGGGGTTTCTCATGTGCTCATTGAGCGCAGCAGGGTCCGACTGAGCCTGCTGCAGAATTGACTGCATCACAGGATCTTGCATGACGCTCATGATCTAAGTAACGCAAGAATGTCAGTAAGAGTACTCCATTGAACACAACAAGGGAACGAGGGGATCAGGCTTACCTCAGGGTCGTTCATCAGTCGTTCTCGGGTCTGCTCTTCAGTCTCGTCGTCGCGGGTAGCGTACATCGCCGAGAAGGCCTTCTGCTGCTGTTGCTCAATTTCCCGGGCGTTGGCACCGCCGTGGTGCTGCATGTCAACCTCCTGTGCCTCAGCGCAGGCGTCCACGCACTCCGAGTACTTGCGCATGCCGAAGTAGGCCTGCGCCTTACGGATGTAAGCTCGGATGAAGGAGGGGTCCTTCTTGATAGCCAAGTTGCAGTCCTCCACCGCGCTGGGGAACTCAAACAGCTTGACAAAGGCCGCAGCTCGGTTGCTGTAACCACGGGGATCCTCAGGGGCTCGCTTTGTCATTTCCGTGTACGCCGCAACGGCACCAGGGAAGTCCATCTCCTTGAACTTCTTGTTGCCCTCCTCACGAGCCTCTTCGGCCTTGGCAGGGTCGATGTAGGCAAGGCGAGCCGCCTCAGTCTTGGCTCGCTCGGCACCACGGAGCTTGTTGAGGATCTCGGGGGTTCGGTGCTCTGTCAGAGATTTGTTGTAGTTCTCCACGGCCAGGGCCAGGTCTCCCTTTCGCTCGTACGCCGTACCGATACGGGCGTAGCTCTTGGCGATGACCTTGAAGTCCGCATAGATCTCGCGGCCCTCCTCGATGGCCTTGGTACATGACTCAACACACTTGTCGTAGTCTCCCTTCTCGAAGTAGGCGGCGCCCAGGTTGTTTAGGTAGGTGATGTCCTTGTACAGCTCCCACGCCTTGGTGTAGTGCGCAATAGCCTCGTCAAAGTTGCGCTTCTTGTAGTTCTCGGTTCCCAGTGCCTTCTCCTTGTCAGCCGCCTCCTTGGCCTTCTTCTTCTCAAGCGCCTCCTCATCCATCTCCTCAACGACTTCAGGTTCAGGCGAGGGAGCCTTCTGGGTCGGCTCCGACCTCCTGGGCTCGGAGGGGGCATCGGGCATTGGCGAGTCCTGAGCATTCGGGTCGCTTTCTCGCAGTTCCATATCCACGCCCATCAGCACGCCCATCACGGTCAACATCCGAGGGTCGGAGAAGAGCGCTTCGCCATCTTGGGGGTTCTTCTGGACCGACTGCAGCTTGGCCATGAATGAAGGGTCACCGAGGAAAGAGCTTGTCTTGGGGTTCTTTGCAAGCTTCTGGATCAGGTTGGGGTCGTTGAACATCTGGCCAAGGCCACCCATGGGGTCTCCAAGGCCTTCGGCGGGGCCTATGTGATTGATCAGTACTTGGAGTTCTCTGCAGTGCCGGTTGCGGAAGACGAACCACCAACTTCGGCCTCCATTGCCTTCTTAACTGACGCCAGGCCGTTCTTGAGCTGAGCGTTGCTGGCATCGTGCTTCAGGCCCTCCTCATACGCATCGTTGGCTCCAAGAAGGTCGCCCTTTCCATGCAGGGCAGCACCTTTTCGGCCCCAGCCCTTGGCCCAGTCGGGCTTGAGCTGTGTGGTCTGCTCCGCATCCTGGAGAGCATTGTCCCAGTCCCTCTTGGAGGCGTAAGCCGCAGATCGGTTGCTGTAGAGGATGTGGTTTTCGGGTTGCACGGCGATGGCCTGTGTGAACTTGTCGCTACACAACTGTTAGCTCATCTGGCCCTAACCATCCGTCTTGTACGTGTCCCGCCCAAACATACACAGCCTCGTCGAAGTTCTTCTCGGCAATGGCCTTGTTGCCCAGAGCCTTGAGCTCGTCTGCGGTAGACATGGCGTAAGTCTCGTTCAGGATATCAAGCGGTTCGATTAGCGGGAGAAATAAACTTGTCGAATGAAACGGCTTGGAGTTTGTTCAGAGTTCAGAGTCTCTGGATTGTGAGGAGGTCGCAAGTCGGTCGTTGCCTCAGAAATACGTGGTGGGGAAGAAAAGGGCCAGAAGCTGCATTCTAGCTCATTCGATGGTCGACCCCGCAGCGAGCTACCTATTGGCCCAGCTTGGTCTGTGCGCCACGCAGCTCCCCGAGGCTGAGGAAGATTCCAGTCTCATTCCACGGTCTCACCATGTTCCAGGGTAGGGAGAGAAGAAGCGTTTCTTGGACTGTTTACACTAATTAGATAGTAACACTTGTTCTAAAGTCACGTTGAACGAACATGCTAGAACCTGTACGTGATGATGTACTTATGGTGGTGGAAGGTGGGGCTCTTCTGGGTCTTATGCTGGGGTACTCCGCTGATAAACATGGAATGTTGCCCCATACCTCACCCTGGCTAACCGTAGCAGCAACATCAGTAAGATACAAAACCATTAGGACATGTCACTTTATTATCTAGTTACCTCACACAGAACACCTTGGGGTCAGTGGAAATCTCAAATGTAGTATTGATTAGGCATCGAATTTATGAAATCATTAAATCATAGTCTATTCCGCTGGCTATTTCGTCTATCGCTTTCAAGGGGCAAAGGACTGCTGCTTGACAGCCACGGTCGACTCGGCGACAATATCCGCAGCCGACTTTCCGATACTAAACTTGTAGTCCCCTCCCTTGACCACCCACTTTTGCGCCGACACGTCGAAGAAGGCAAAGTCCCGAGCACGGACGGGAATGTCAACAGTAGTGGTCTCGCCAGGCTTAACAGTCACCTTGGCAAAGGCGGCCAGTTGCTTAATGGGATTCTCCTCCGCGGTCTGAGCGCTGCCAACGTACACCTGGGCGGCGATGGCACCGACCACGCTGCCGGTGTTGGCAACCTTGACGCTGACAGCGAAGCTGTCTCCGGACTCCTTGACAATAAGGTCCGAGAAGTCGAAAGTGGTGTATGACAGGCCAAATCCGAAGGGGAAGTTAACCTTGTCGGCGGACAGGCGATCAAAGTGACGATATCCGATGAAGACGCCCTCCTCGTAAGTGACCTTGAGTTGTCCATCGACGTACTCGCCGGGGAAGTTGCCATAAGCGGGACAATCCTCAAGCTTCTTGGGGAACGTGCAAGAGAGATGGCCCTCGGGAGTCTGAGCTCCGGTCAGGACATCGGCAATGGCGTTGCCGCACTCCTGACCGGGGAACCAAGACTGGACAAGACCCTGAATCTGGCCCAGCCAGGGCATGGCAACAGCCACACCGGTGGAGTTGACCACAATAGTCTTAGAGTTGACAGCCGCAACGGCAGCAATAAGTCGGTCCTGGCTACCATCCTTGGGTAGGTTGAAGCTCTGCTGATCCTGACCCTCGGTCTCCCAGAAAGTCTCGTGACCAGTGAAGATGACAGCAACGTCAGCTGTCTTGGCCACCTCGACAGCCTCGGCGAGAAGGTCTCTATCGTGCTCCACCTCAGACATGTATCCGACTCGAAGACCAACACGTCCCTCAAGGATACCAAGATCGGCCGCGTTATCATCAGCCGCCGGAGGACAGGTGTAGATCAACATCTTGTACTGCTTTCCTGCCTCAAGAGTAACCTTGATCTCGGGAGCGGGAGCACCACCGAACAGGAAGCCCATGGCGTCGCCACAGTTCTCAGTCTGCTCGTAGACTACCTTGTCGTCAATGACTAGCTTGCTAGGTCCCAGACCAGAGCAGGTGAAGTAGTAGACGCCGTCATCCTGAGCGGTGAAAGTGCCCTCCAGCGACACCTCCTTGTGGCTGAAGTCGAAGCTGGTAAGCACGGAGACATCAGAGTCGGGATGTCCGTTCTTAGTCTTAATGGGCTTAGGGTTGCCGGGCTCGTAAAGCTTGTAAGTGTATCCGGGGCTACCGTCCAGTCCAACTACATGCTCAGAAGTAATCGGAGGTAGGCTTCGGAAGGTGTGGGCGCCTGTTTTTAGTTAGTTAGTGACTGAACAAAGAATTGCTGCATGAAGACTGACCCTTTGCGTATGAAAATTCAACACTGTCGCCAAGGGCCGCCTGCATAGCGTCCCAAGGAGTGACCTTGTAATGAGCGTTGACTGATGCGCTGCCACCGCCGTGGGCAAGGCCAATCTTGGCGTGTCCAAGGAGGGCAATCTTCTTTCCCTTGACCTTGTCCTTGGAAAGAGGCAGGACTTGGTCGTCGTTCTTCAAGAGAACGATGCCCTTGGAGCCGGCCTCTCGGATCAGAGCCCGGTGCTCGGGCTTGTTAATAGCCTGCTCATCAGGGATCGAGTCATCCTCGAAGCACTTGAGGCGTTCGAGGAACTGAAGGACTCGAGTTGCTCGCTCGTCGATAGTCTGCTCAGAGAGTTTGCCTTCCTTGATAGCAGCGAGAACATCCTCGGGCTTCCTCCATCGAGTGGGGCCGGGCATCTCAAGGTCCAGACCAGCATCCAGGGACTCAGCAGTCGAGTTGACACCACCCCAATCGCTCATGACGAGACCGTCCCATCCCCACTCACCGCGGAGGACTTGCTTCAGGGAGAAGGGGTGAGAGTCGGCATGTGTCCCGTTAAACAGGTTGTAGGCGGTCATGACAGCCCAAGGCTTGGCCTCCTTGACGGCGATCTCGAACGGCCTCAGGTAGAGCTCTCGAAGAGCGCGCTCGCTGACGGTCTCATCGACAGTCAGTCGGTCAGTCTCTTGCTCGTTGGTAACGAAATGCTTGATAGTGGCAGCGACACCAGCACCCTGCAGTCCATCGACAACGCGAGCGGCCATCTTTCCCGTCAGGAAAGGGTCCTCAGAGAAGGACTCGAAGTTGCGACCACCCAGGGGGTGGCGATGGAGGCACATAGTGGGAGCAAGAAGACATCGAGCACCCTTGGAGTGAACCTCCTCGGCCAGAGCAGCGCCAATTCGCTTAGCCAGGGTGACATCGAAGGTAGAGGCCATGAGGCAAGCCGCGGGGAAGCAAGCAGCCGTGGTGCCTCCAGCGAATGCGGCTCCTCGAGCACCATTGGGTCCATCGGAGAGCTTGACTGCCGGAACACCCTTTGAGGGAATAGGGATGGTGTGCCAAAGGTCCTTGCCTGCTAGCAGAGTAACCTAGAATGAGGTTAGCGTAGAACATAAGAGACGTGGGTGTAGTTGAAGTTACCTTCTCCTCAAGGGTGAGGGTGGAAAGAATGGCTTTGATGTCGACGGAAGACATCTTGACGGCAGTGACAGAAGGACAATGAGACAACCAGATGAGTGATAAGAAGAGAGGGGATCATCTTGTACAACCCGGGAGAAGCACCCTTTTAAGTCTCTCGGTCCAGCATCAAGGAACGGCTTCCCGGTTGACGGCTCGTCCGACCGGGCTATGTCATCCGCAATTCACCCGGTCTAGAAGATATCAGATGGCATCCCATGCCCACTTTTTGCGGAGGACATAGTGGGAACGTGTACATGAGCTTCGTGTGGCTCGCCATGGATGTGGAGGTACCTCTGGGGAAGCGGACGACTTAGACTGGGGTATTTGACGATGCGGGTTGTGCTGGTGTTGCGTGACCCGGCGATGAACCGGGTTGTCTCCATTAGGTCCCGGCGCTAACGAGTCTCGAACGATGATATTCCGAGGTTGAAGCGGTAATTTAGCGGAGTTGCGGCGCAGTTTTCCCGCCCCATAACAACGGAGGCCGGGATCCACCGCCGGAATTCCCGGCTTCGGGGCGACTTGTGCCGATTCTGGGGTTTTGGCAGCTGCAGGTCCCGATTAGCGAAAAATTCCCCGAGGACACTGTTGCCAGTTGGTGTACACGGTAAGTTGTCAAGAGGTGCTGGCTTACACACCATACCATCCTGGTATTGCGGCTTCTCCTTGATTGGGCAACAGACTGGGTTTTCCGACACGTTTTCTTGAAGCTACTGATATTTACGGTACCCTATGCAAGCAAGCGTCTAGACACTTATGCAATATGCTGCTAGGTTATGTGATGTACCATATCAAAGACTCACATTCATGTGTTGAGCAAAGATGGACCACGTGTTGTTACTGGGTCTTTTATCCACCCTTGTCCTTTCTCAAGACGAAGGGAGGTTAGGACAATTTTAAAGGCCCCCTTCTGGGTGATCATCGAGCAGCCAACCGAGTTCATGACTGGGGTGGTGCGCCATGCATGCGCCGTCTGCGGACATGTTGGCGGCTTGAAGATGCATTTTTATGGTGGCGAACAAATAGCGAGGAACTGTAGCCCATGAGTGCCTTTTCTCTCGACCTACTTATAATACGAGGAATTCACATGACTCTGTCAACGGGACGGGCCACAGACATGACACATTTCAGGGTCCCGGTATCTTCCGAGGATTATGCGCACGACGACCTGCGCCTGTCAAATGCCAAACCGGCTCAAAGAGGTACGCCCAGCCGTGACGCAACAACGTTTTGGTTTCTGAGTGTCCACTGCCAAACCCTGGATACGTTTCTCCTGCAATCGTGTCCTCAATCCGCCATGAGAAGTCGCACAACGTCGCGTAGATAGGGATTCAGCCAGCTTCAACATGAGCGCCGCCGACGAGATGCCCCGTGGTGCGTGTGCACGAGCATTCCTCGTACCCGAAACCCGTCCCTTTCGTCCCCTTTTGCTAACTGCCGGTGGGCTGTTCCAGGAGAGTCGTGGGCGTCCATCCCCACCCATTTGATCCTCGCCGAGCTTCAGCGACGCAAAGAAGATGGAAAGAAACCCGAGTGCGGATCGAGAACAAGGGGCTCCTACGACACGTCGGCCCATGTGTTCGCCTTGGTCCTCATCCTCACCCTGAGCACTCTAGGTACGTTTGTTCCTGGCCATTCTGCGACAGCCGCTCCGCCGACCAGCCGACGGCCAGATGTGCTAACTCGCATGCACCAGCCTGCGGATTCCCTCTAATATCACGACGTACTACTACCGGCCGCCGACAAAAGACCATCATCTTCTATTGCCAGCACGTTGGCACTGGCGTGCTCATCGCCACCGCTTTCGTCCACCTCCTCCCGACCGCCTTTGCGTCCATGACCGACCCATGCCTGCCCTACTTCTTCAACGAGGGCTACCCGCCTCTGCCCGGCTTCATAGCCATGACCGCTGCTATTCTGGTCGTCGGTGTCGAGTCGTACCTGACGGCCCGTGGAGCCGGGCACTCCCACGCCCACAACCATTCGTCTTGGGATGAGCAGGACGAGTCTGATAGCGATGCGACCCTACAAGAAACTACCGGGCTATCCGAGAGAAGGGCTGGCGCAAGGCCGCCGGATATTCGCCTGGACGATATGGAGACTGATGGACTGGTTGCCGGCGTGTCACCGCTTCCGGAATCCACGCCAAGGGCAGCGGAAACGACGAAGTTGACCGAGGATTTCCATGACGGAGATTCGGACCTGGACTTGGACATGGATGAGCTCGATCCAGGCTCTTCGCACCGATCGCATCGCGTCAATGGAGCATATGCGTCCCTCAAACCTGATGATATTCCCCAAACCCCCATGACCCCTCTGTCACCCGGGATGCCCAAGACTCCCGAGGAGAATAAGCGTCTGATGTTGCAGTGTCTCCTGCTCGAAGCGGGTATTCTCTTCCACAGCGTATTCATCGGAATGGCCATTTCCGTAGCTACGGGACCAGCCTTTGTCGTGTTCTTGGTCGCTATTGGCTTCCACCAAACCTTTGAGGGCCTGGCTCTTGGTAGTCGGATCGCCGCAATCCAATTTCCTCGTAAATCCATTCGCCCGTGGTGCATGGTGTTGGCGTACGGGCTCACAACTCCTATTGGGCAAGCCATTGGACTGGTGGTGCATCGGCTGTATGATCCTCAGAGTATGGGCGGCTTGTTGGTTGTTGGCTTCATGAACGCAATTTCCTCGGGTCTTTTGCTTTACGCCGGTCTTGTGCAACTGCTGGCGGAGGACTTTTTGACGGAGAAGAGCTACAAGGTACTCAAGGGGAAAAAGAGGTTACAAGCATATCTCAGCGTGATCGCTGGTGCGATTTTAATGGCTCTGGTCGGCGCATTTGCTTGAAAGGTTACGGGCCATATCAATCTGTATATAGCATGGGTCACGGGCGGCGTTGGGCAAGACTGGGTCTGGATTCTGAGACTGGTTGCGGCATCATTTTCTCATCATGATGGCGGCTCTTGGGAAATAACGGGCGGTGATTCTGTGATTAGTATACTGGTGTATCAAAAGGACAGTCTATGTTCGCGTTTTGATCATGACGATCTATTAGTGCTCTGAAGATTGTAACAAAGGGCACGTATAGAAAACGATTTGCACGTGTTAACATGTTTCCCTTCGTACGACGTACGGTATATTGCGGCAACGGCCGGCCCCACGGCGCACACTCCGGAGGCACTCGGATAGCGGGCCAATTTAGCGTCCGTCTCGTCCGTTTCGTCCAGGGCCTTTGGGTCATGCAAAAGTCCGCCAGATGTCACTCTGCATTGCTGGTTGCCAATCACCGAGCTGCTTTTAATCAGCCAGAGGACCCCCTTGTCCCACATGGCCACACCTGCTCCAGACGGGAAGCGACTTAGCTCGAAGCTAAGCCTAGGAAAGTTGCATGATCCATTGCTAAGTTGACGAGCTCCGGGCGCATCGAACCATCGCATGTTGGCTGTTGCGACAGAACATTGGCTCTTGGTGGATGCCCCCTCTTTGCCGATATATCTTGTTCGTTTGGGTCCCTTCTTTCCTTTCTTCTTCTTCTTTTTTCCTTCCGTTGTTATCATGTCTCGCATACGTATCGCTCTCTTCTTTGCCCTACAAGCCATCGTTGCAGCCCTGTTCTTGAACCGTTCGCCCTTCCTCATGACGTCGACAGCCCCAACCAAGCAGTGGGCCGACGGGCCTATGAAGCTTGTCGTTACACCTCAATATCTGACCAAGAAGGTGAGCTTCCCCTCACCATGTGGAAGTACAGCAATTGCCGCGGGAAACCAAGTACTAATCACCGTCGTTCCAACTCGCAGACTGACCTCTTCACCACCGGCGCAACTCACATGTGCCTCCTGCACAACGCCATCATCCGCGGCTTCAACACCATATATCTCCAAGCGCCGCATATCCAGGACGCTGACAAGGCCGCATTTATTGGATACTCCCAGACATGGTTCCGCTTCGTCAAGTCGCATCATGACGATGAGGAGGACAACCTGTTCCCCAAGGTCCAAGATCTTTTAGGCGATGAGGCCGTCTGGAACGATACGCATAAGGAGCATGGTAGGCTATTCAATCTCATGATATGGCTCTCTGCATGGCGCAATCGACAGCTGATCCTTCTTAGTCTCCTTCCTTGCTGGCCTGGCCGAGTTCAACACGTATCTCGATACCCTCGACGCACCCACCTCTCTCGACGCCACCAAGCTCCTCAGCATCATGGACTCATTCAAGGCCAACTTCGAGAACCACTTCCACAGCGAGATCTCCACCATCGCGGCCCTCGCCGACCACCCCAAGGCACCTACCGGCGACACACCCGAAGCGACCGCCGCCTCCGAGACCTTCAAGACCTGGGGCAAAAAGACGGTGACCAAGGCCGGCATGCTCGACGTGGTGCCCTTCTTCCTGCTGAACCTCGACCATACCGCTGAGGACGGCCTGTGGGCTAACTGGCCGCCGATGCCGGCTCCCGTGAAATGGGGCCTGACTAACATTGCCGGCTCGTGGTACGGCGCGTGGTGGAAATTTTCTAGCTGTGATGCTCAAGGGCAGCCGCAGGAATTGTATGCGCTGCGGGGTGTCGAGACCCGGAAGGCATGAGCAGCGGAACACAGCGTGAGGGTATTTTTGGTTCGTCGACGTGTATTGTAGTTTCCGGTATTTAAAGTGAGTTCGTTCTTGGGAAAACTCGGGTATGTCTCAGGGAATAGCCTTGGGGCTCGGCGATAGGCGTAATGGAATCACAAATGCACAGAGCTATTAAGTCAAGGCTGAATGCTTCCTACATGTATTTCACATACTATAGAGTGCATCATGCTTGTTTGTGTTCTCTTGGCGTTTAGTCCACAGAGCTTGGGTTTCTTGATTCCACTGCATCTTCGATCCAAATGAGATACTCCAAGGTGAATTCCACATTCATGGAGGCACATAGCCACTTTCATCCCGGCAGTCGCGCAATAGCGATAGTTTGATACGTCCAATTTTTAGGATGCCTTGGTATGTTCCCGTAAGAGTGACCGTGCCGTCTCATCTGCTCGCCGATGGTGACACTAACAACCCCTGACCACCTAGACTATCCAGCTGCATCACCTCATGTAAGCCTTCTCGGATGCGTGGAAAGGTGGTGATTTTTTTTAATCTGCACTTCGGAGACCAGATAATTAACAACCGCAAGCCCTGAAAATCCTCAACGAATATGCTTTCTTTGCCTCGGGCGGCATACAAGCTGGTTTCAGAGCAAACTAATAATGTTGTAGCCTGTTTCTCAAGGTGTGAGTGACCGATCAAGTACCGTAACGTCTAAAAAAAACATTCGTGTCGCAGATCGCTATTCTGAACACTATTGTCATATCACCTCTGCTCTCAGTAATCGTGTCTTGTCATCCGTCCTCTTCTGAGATGGGCTGTGGACCCAGTCGAGAGGTGTTCGTTCTCCGCCGCTCCAGAGACAGACAAGTTCGCTGGGTGCGAAAACTTTCAGATGAGCATTCTCTGAAGGAGAAAGCTAAGAGAAAAATGGAGAAGAAGAAGAAGAATAATAATAATAATAATAATAATAGGAGGAACATCGGCAAAGGGAAAAAAGCAAAGAGCAAAAAGACACCAGAAGACAAGGATTCGCCGGCATCTACTCCCAATAACACGGAACTGGAAATTCTCCGACCTACTGGAGACGAAGAAGAGACCACAGTCGAGCATGAAGAAGAGCAGGAGAAGGGGAAATGCGAGAAGAATGTCCATCAGAAGACAAAGTCATCTCGAAGTAGGCGTCGATCCGCAAAGACACAGTACTTGAGGGGAAAGAGCCAAAATGGGTGGTGATCAGGAGATGCTGTGATACGGCGAGCCAAAGAAGGGAGATAAAGACGTCTCGAAGCTCAGTTGACCGTCCCAGCCAAGTCTCCACTCAAAAGCAAGTGGACTTCTTGAGCGACGGAACACGGGGCTTAAACGACGTTTACGCAGGTGTGATCAATACTTGAGGGGTTTCCTTTTCTCATACTTCACTTCATGTTCATGTGAGACAGAATCTGGGTCAAGTTGCTTTTGTCCAGATGTTGTGACCTGTGAGCGACAACGGCGCCCACTAATACCCCGCGTCATCGATAGCCTAGACACCTTAACTTAGACACTGCAACCCAACCAAACTCATCCCCAACATAGTAGTCTACCCAATCTACACAAGTACCCGGTATAGGTATTCACATTCTCCGAAGCTTCGAACCATGTCTTCTTCGCGCCATATCCTCGTGCTCGGCGGCAACGGAAAGATCAGCCGTCTTCTCACCGAGATCGTCCTGAAGAAGTCGTGGTCGGTGACCAGCGTCATCCGCACCCAGGAGCAGGTAAAAGACTTGGAAGAGTTCGGCGCTGGACTGCCGGGCAAGTTGACCGTCCTGGTTCGAGACCTCGAGCAAGTGGACAGCCAGGAGAAGGCCGCCGCCATCATCAAAGAAGTCAACCCAGACTCGGTGGTTTGGTGTGCCGGTACAGCTGCCGAATGTTACACTGCGGAATCTCTGCTGAACTGGACCTAGGTGCCGGCGCGACAGGCAGCCAAGACAGAGTACGAAGGATGTGCATCACCGTGGCATCCAACCCAGCTAATCAGAACGCCAGGTCTTCCGAATCGACCGCGACGCCGCAGTCTTCTTCACCCAGGCTGCCGTCGCAACGCCTACCGTCACGCACTTCATCACCGTGAGCTACCTCGGCGCCCGCCGGTCCAACGCCCCGTGGTGGAACGACGACGACTGGGCCGGCTGGAACAAGGTCAACTCGACGTTCCTGGCCCGCTACTACGAGGCCAAGGTCGCCGCCGACGAGGCCGTCGTGACCGAGGCGCGGAAGCGCGATGGCTTCTGCGCCGTGTCGGTCCGGCCCGGGGGGCTAACGGACAAGGACCCCGGCGGTGTGCTCATGGGCCAGACGAAGAAGGCTCGGGGGATGACTAGTCGGGCGATGACCGCCATGGTGGTGGCGCTTCTTCTGGAGTCGGTGGACGTGAAGAGTCGGTGGTTGGATGTGCTGGACGGTGACGAGGATGCTCAGGTCGCAGTCGAGAGATGTGTTCGTGATGGGACAGAGTGCGCCGAGGGAGAGGCCATATACTCTGTATGAATGCTGCTTGGTGACGCCTTTTCAGGTCCGTTAGCATTTGTATCGTGGTAGATAACCTCGATAGACCCAAAGATAGCTGTGATGGTCCATGTTTAAAGCCATCTTATGAATGACACGACGTTGCGGTTGCTCTGAATCGGAGTCTGCGATTCTATATTTAATACTACGGCGCAGCCATGTCGTCGGAGGCGTGCCAATTACATCTCTATAATAGTCTTGCTTATAGCAATCCTCGTAGCACGATATTACCTACCACCACCAGCGCTGACCTGCACATCTTACCCCACGCCCTTCCACCATCATCATGGGTTGCTGCCAGTCAAAGGAGCCGCGTCCGCAGAGATATCGAAGTAGGGGAACGCAACGCCGAAGACCGCAACGGTATGTGAGGGAGAAAACGTACCTGCCAATGGTTACAAGATTGTTCTCTAACAGCTAGGAAATAGGCGACACCAGAGGGAGTATCAGGCTGATGGCGATTCCAGCGATTCCAGCGATTCCAGCACCGACTATCAAATCACAGCAATCCGTATAGATGATCCCCCAGCTAGGAGGCGACGGTTAGACTCGTGACTGGTATTGAATCGCTGGGTGACGAAGCGCGTGGTCTAAACAATTGATTCACCTATGGTGGTAGTTCATAGCTGTTTACGCCACTAAACGACTGACAGAAACGCAAATCGTTTGCGTGTTTGATTCATACTGCCTGCGTAGGATCACGAGTGTTTGGCCATCACCCTCATGTTTGATGGCACTCAAGCAGAATCAGTTTACTCAACACTATAGGCGCACAAATGAACCCCGTAGGGCATCATTGTATAACTGTTTGAAGGGGGTTTGTTTGCACATATCATCCAGCCAGTGAACAATGGTGAATCACAACAGCGTGCCAGTCCCAGTCATAGCCCGGGCAGTAACACGGCGTTCAATCTGATCTCCTGTGAGCACATAAAATACGCAGATACCTACGCATACCCTCTCCTCTTCTTCCATTTAACAAAACCATCCCCTGCTCATTCCTGGCAACATGGGCTGCTGCAAGTCTACTCCCCGGGACCCGGGCCAGCACGACAACGGCTTCCAGGACATGGGGCCACGACCTCACCACGAATCCACTGCGCCGTACGGAAGACCTCTCGTTGCTCTGTCGGTAGTTTGCGCTGACTGTTGAGGATAGAACTCCGGGAGACCACAGTCCCCGTACCGTCGAACCTGCACAGGGATCAGCCGCTCCCCTGATCTCGGATCCGATCACCGGCACCGGGCCTCCTGTGTCGTTCGAGTCGCCTGCAACCTCCGTCCACCACGAAACTCCCGTCGTGGCCGCACCTGATCGAGAGGTTGATCGGCCCCTGCCTGCACCTCCTGCGGCTCACGAAGAAACCACGGGAGAGACAGCACAGGGACTTTCCGTCACCTCCAACAACCCGGGGCCCTCCGGCTCGAGCTCCAGTTCGAAATCGACGTCCAGCTCCAGCAACGCCAACAGCGGTGGCAAAATCTGAAGACGCCCGGTGACCATGATTTGCAGAACGGGGGGTTGATCTGCGGGCTGGGATAAGGGGGTAGGAGAGACAGACTCATACGGGGGCGGGTTTGAGATTTGTGATTCGGTCCACCAGAAAGCAAACATGAAGTTGGCACCTTGAGTTCCACGGGTGGTCTGGAAACGTCAACAGCCGCGGTGCTGTGCGACATGACGATTCGGCTGGGCGATGTCACTCCGAATCACTGCCGGTTATTACTTATCAATTGATGACATGGGTAGCTGAGCTTGGCAGCTGCGCTTCTGAAACTAAAATGCAATGCTTCCCTCCTGCGCAACTTAAGAATAAATCTTCCGACCGACGATCCCTGCATGAAGACGTAACCGATGTTGACGTAGGTAGAACAGTCAACTCGAGAGCCAGGCTGTGTATTCGTAAGCCAAAAAGGTTCCTTGAAACCGAGAACTGTGTTTTAATTCATTTGTGAAGTTTAGATGCGTAAAGTTGTTGCCTCTCTTCGCAATGGTGGGGTCGAGATCGAGATGTTGCTGAGGTGGGATGTGTTGGAGGGTGATGGCGGCTTGGAGTAGTGGAAAAAACATACGATAAACTTGCTCAAACGCCAAGGCCTCAGGCCAGAGCGCGGGATGGCACATGGTGGACTAGATGCGATTGTCAAGTGACTTGTTTTCAGGTTGGCGTGCTGCTTGTTTTGACTCTCCGTCGGCTTCCTGAGGTAGAATAAGTAGATGACTAGCTGACAGAATACATATTATGGGGAAAGTTCATTCATCCTCCTTGTGTTCCGGCTTTGCAAACGACAGGTCTTGGGCCGAAGAAACATAAGCGTTTGCCCAGTGGTAATGGCATGACTATCTGTGGTGCGATGGAACCGTCGCGGAGACGCATTCCCAATTGTAGGTGCTCAACCGAGTGCGCAACGCGGAAGTCAGCAGCGAAAAAGCCAGCCGAAAATTAGTAGACTTTACCCAAATAAGCCAAATTTGGCGGGAACTATCATCTCGATGTGTCTTATCGTGTCCGGTGTGACATCGCCGTGGTAAGGGATGGGCGGCCAAGCTTCACTTAGACCTCACCCAGCCTTCACCAAAAAGCCTGAGCTGGCCAATCCCCAAGCCAATCATGTAATTCTTTTCGCTGTGGATCGACGGCCAGGATGGTCTGTCACAAGGGTTCTTTCAGCAGCCGGGGTCCAGCAGCTCGCAAGCCATACAAAACTTGCTCAAACCGGCGCAGTTAGGCCATCTCGACCGCGACAACGGGCGTCGACTTTGGCTGGCTTGCGCCCATTTTCCGCCATTGTCTCTCCACCGAGGTCCACGGTTCGTCTGCTATTCACAGGGATGCATCGTGGCCCTGGCTGTGTTGGCGTTGCGGGTTTGGGGCAGCTGCACAAAGCTTTTCCTGCTCATGCGGGTGGCCAACACGACATGCAGCGGCTCCGACGATCCTTCAAGGTAGAAATACCTGGATGCCGCGCCTCTTTTTTATTTTATACCTTTATAAAAGACGTGTAGTCCTCTGCATCCCTTTTTCAAAGCGCAAGCCCTTCTGCCATAAGATTCGCCTGCCAGTTGTGTCAACACTGCTGTTTGATCTTGTCATCCTCAGCAACTCGCAGACCCTCAACCACTACTAACCGTACAACAAGCTGACAACGACGCACCAATCGCAATGGATATGGATATGTCAACTACGGCCTCGGCCACCATGGCTATGGGCAGCACCATGACCATGGATATGCCGGTCGCCACCACCGAGGCCGAGATGGACATGGGTGGAGGCTGTGTGATTTCTGTATGTTGCGACTCCAAGCCCGTGTGCTGCGCCGTCTGAGATGGAAAGAGTGCTGACAATGTTTCTTCTCCCGATAGATGCTCTGGAACTGGAACACGGTCGACTCGTGCTTCATCTCCAGCTCCTGGCACGTCACCTCCAAGGGCATGTTCGCCGGGTCCTGCATCGGCGTCCTCCTCCTCGTCATGTCCCTCGAAGCCCTCCGCCGTGCCGTCAAAGAGTACGACAGCTATATCATCCGCGAACACTTCGCCAAGTTTGCAGCCTCCCCCGCGGCCATCCCCAGCAAGGCAGCCCACTCCGACAGCAGCAAGGCGGCCGATGGCGCTGCTGTCTGCGCCGTCGCTCCCCCGCCGTTTCGTCCCAACGTCGGCCAGCAGGCGATCCGCGCCCTTCTCCACATGCTGCAGTTTGCTGTGGCCTACTTCGTTATGTTGCTCGCCATGTACTACAACGGATATATCATCATCTGCATCTTCATCGGAGCGTACTTCGGATCCTTCGTCTTCCACTGGGAGACGCTGTCTGGGAGCCAGCAAACTAGTGCTACCAAGGAGGCCACCGTCTGCTGCGGCTAAACGGATGGTGTTTGAAGGGATGGGCGGTTTCATTCCTAGCCTATGAGTACATGGCGGACAGGAGATGATCTTCTGGCTTCTTGAGTAATTAGTAGTCTGTTGACAGAGGAATTCGCCATTCTCGAGGGGCAGCAAGACGTGGGGTGAGTTGAGCTTGGTCAAATGGGAGACACAGAGAAGCATGGTCTCTGGTTTGGGACCCTTCCGGGTTCAGACAGCTGGTTGTATTTGACTGGCGTTTGCCCAGATGACGGAGCGAGGAAGTTAGTGCTTAATAATAATCGATACCCTCTTTCACGTATTCTTCCTAGAGTATTCCGAACACTGCGGGCCATGATTGGAGTACCGCTATACTGAGATTCTGCGATGCTCACGATAGATGTGTGAATTGGGTTGATGAAGATGGTTGGGAGTACTCAATCATCGTCATGTCTAGGGTAATTCTAGTAAGCTAAGAAGTGCGGGTGCGGTAAATTCCACTACGATTGGATAGATGAACGGTACCTGAAGCACGAGCCAGGCTCGCGCAACCACCGCAGGCTGACAAATGAACGGCTATGTACCTAGGACCACGGAACGTCCGAGTCCATGTCGATCTCTAAGCATGGTGTTAAACGCAACTCAGCCTTATTAATTGCGCGGCACCCAAGCTGGTCCTCCTAACCGGCGAGAGCATCTCGATTCCCTACTCCCGCAACTGCCCGGATCCAATCCCAACCTCACTGCATTCGTCCCCACCGCACCCCCGAGGAAGGGCGTCTTGCCGCCATGTTCCGCCACCTCATGTCCGCCAAGGTGCGCTCCAACGCCGGCTGCTGGACCTGTCGATTGCGGCGCAAGAAATGCGACGAAAAGCGTCCCATCTGCGACGGCTGCGGCGCCCTCGAGATCCAGTGCTACTACGACGAGCAGAAGCCCGAATGGATGGACAACGGCCCCAAGCAGAAGGCCATGGCTGAGAAGATCAAGTCCCAAGTCAAGAAGCAGGCCTCGCAGCGCCGCGATCGCAAGTACATGGAGATGCTGGAGTCCGGCACCCGCGACGTCAACCTCGGCGGCGGCCCTCCCGGAGACGATGCCCAGGCCAAGAAGAGCAGCGACCACAATGGCGTCCGGCGCGAGTCCGCAGATGTCTTCATCTCCAGCTCCGACACCGATCCGACTTCGGGCCACGACACCGGCTCAACTCCTGCCTCCAGCAACACCAGCGGCGCCTCGCCCCCCGAAGCTCCGTGGCATAGTCAGTTCGTCGTCCGTCCTCCCGAGGACCCGCTGGGCACTGGCATCAGCACCGAGGTTCACTTTATCATGATCTATCTCGACTACGTCTTCCCCTACCTGTTCCCCTTCTACCGCCCCCCAATGCTTGCCGGTGGCCGCGGCTGGGTCCTCGATGTCCTGCAGAGTAACAAGGCTGTCTGGCATACGGCCACGTCCCTCGCTTCGTACTTTTTCAGTATTGCCTTGTCCAAAGGCGCCAAAGAGCACGAGGAGTGCACCAACCGTATGGTGCACCAGCTACAGAGCCAGCTCGAGATGGGTTTGCGCGAGCTCCAGCGCGAGATGAGCGCCATCAACACAGCCGGATGTCTCGCTGGACCTAGGGAAAGGCTTCAGGTTCTCCAGAGTATCCTCCAAATGCTCATCTTCGAGGTTTCAACTAGCAACAAGGAGCACTGGCGGATGCATCTCGACGCCGCCATCGCCATGTTCCTGCAAATCATCCCTACCCCTGAGATGTGGACTGAGGTGTTGGATGGCCTCTATACCCTCAAATGGCCTCCGCCCTCGATGGGGCTCCACCGACCGTTCAGTACACCCCAAGCCGCCCTCCGTTTCTTCACCGCCAACATCTTATACGTCGATGTCATGTCCAGCATCACTCTTGAGCAGGCTCCCCGCCTGCAAAAGTACCAAGCTCCAGTGATCCCCGGTTGCAAGTCGCTAGGTAGCCGTCCCAACGTGCAAACGGCCGGGCCGCTCTTTATGGAAGAGTTTGTCGGGCTGCAGAACTGGGTGGTCCAGATCATTGGCGACATTGCCGCGCTGGATGCTTGGAAAAAGGAACAGAAGCGAGCTGGGTCGTTGTCTACAACCGAGCTGGTCCAGCGTGGGAAGGTCATGAATGATGCAATCAAAGCAGGTCTTGAGGTCATGGAGAGTGAGGCTCAGGAAATGCAACTTGCCAGCAACCCCATCCATGCCATGCTTTTGAACCACACGCCCCCGTCGGAACCCGGTCTGACAAGCCTGTCCCCGCCCCTGCTCATCCACAATATCATCTGGCTCCAAGCCGCACTCACCTATCTTCATGTTGTCATCTCAGGCTGGCAGCCTTCATGTCCCGAGATCCGAAATTCAGTCTCCCGAATGACCATGCTCCTCTCTGAACTCCCCCAGGACACGGGTATAAGGACGTTGGCGTGGCCGTTCTGCATTGCCGGTTGCCTCTCCCCGCCTGAGGATGAGTGCAAGTACCGGGCCATGGTCTTGCGCATGGGAGCCGTCAGTGTCTTTGGGACAGTCAAAGGGGCAATGGAGATCATGGAAGCCGTCTGGGCCCAAAGGAACCAGATTGACGAGAGTTGGGACGTGGCTAAGTGCATGCGGATTTTGGGGCATGGAGTTTTGTTGATTTGATACCCTGGGATATGCCTACCTGTCCCACCTCGTCGAAGGGAAATGAGGTTTGATTGACGGTGGCAAACAATTTGATTTGGACATGGTTATGAGGCATGGCTGGATGAATGGTTTTGGCTTGAGAGTACGGCGTAACAAATTCTTGATGGGGAATTCTGGGCGGCAGGTTGAGAGCTATCACCTTGCAACAATGATGAAATGAGAATGCTTGTATATCCCAAAGACTCCTTGTTTTTTTCTTGACGTTTTTCTAATGATAAAACCAATCCAGCCAGTAGACATTACCGGTGTTATAAAACACAGACCCAAACCAAACCAATCCTCAAGACTCATTACCTTTCCCGAACAGTTCATGCTGTCCAAATCCTTTCACGTCTTTCGCGACGACGCTCCTCTAAACAAAGTCTGTCTCTTTTCCAACAGTTCCAGATCCCACCACCCTTCAATGCGTTCCATGATGGTCCTCCGCTTGGACCTGACCCTCTCCAAGAGCGGGCTTCGCGGTCCGTCTGAGAAAGCCGGCGAGGGTGGAGGAAGAAGCAGCGTAGGCACACTGGGCACCGGCGGGATCTGCTCAACCGGCCTCGGCGTCTCCCTCACGCGGACCGTCTTGACGCGGATGGGTGCCGTGGGGGGCGGGGGAAACCACGGCTGGCGCGCGCTCTCTGAGTCGGACGAGTCGCTGTCGAAGCGCTTTTCCTGGCGCGCCATGGCGGCGGTCCCGAGGCTCCGGGCCCGGACCCTCACGGGGCCGGGAGCGGGAGCGAGAGCGGGGCCGGCGGCGACGGTCCCCGGCGCGACCCCACGGCCGCACCTTCAGTTCTCAATGTCCTTGGGGGCGGAGGGGGCCTTGGTGCGCTTCCACAGGCACAGCGAGGTGACGGCGGAGAAGGCGAAGAGGACGCACAGGGCGATGCTGAGGCCCCAGATGGCCTTGATCTGGTAGCACGAGGCCTTGTCGGCGTCGACCCACTTGAAGGTGTTGTCGCGCGAGTGGTAGACGTTGTGGAACAGCGAGTTGATGAAGTTGGCCGTGTTGCCGTCGGCCGGGAACTTGGGGCACGAGAGGTAGCTGACGGGCTTGCCGACGGTGCAGGCGACGACGATGCAGGCGATGAGGATGAGCGAATCGGCGCCGGTGGCGACGAGGAGGGGGAGCATGAAGTCCCAGTAGAGGATGTAGCTGATGGCGATGTAGAGAGTTGCGATGCAGGACTGGAGATTGTGTTAGTAAGAATCAGTTGCCTGGGACTTTTGGGTGTCAACTCACCACAACCAGTGTGCCGATGAGGGCCGAGGGAGCGGCGTAGTCGGCCATGACCATCTCGGAGATGAAGTTGGAAGTCAGGCCAATGATGGTAACCAGGGCGACGAACTCCATGCCGCGCATGACAGTGAAGGTCATGCCCAGGGCGCCGAGAGCAGGAGGAGAATGCATCTTGAAGTTGTTCTTGAGAGTCTCGGGAGTGACGAGGGAAAGGCGAGGGCGCGACGAGCCGGCGGTGCGCAGCGGGAAGTGCTTGGAGTAGAATGGGGGAGGGGCCGGGGAGGAAATCTTGTCAAGGGATAAGCCCGCCTAAGGAAGAGGCGAGGAAGAAAGATTTGTTTTGAGAGAGTAATGAAGAAAAAAAAAGAGTTCGCAGAGAGTCGTGTCGTGACGCTGATGCTGTGAAGCTGAAAATGTTTGTAGATGGAGAGAAAACCGAGGCGATGCAACCAGACCCAGAGATAGAGAGAGAGGCACAAAGGAAATAAGGAAATGAAAAGGAAAAAAAGGAAAAGAGATAGGAAAGGATGAGATTGTTTGTGTTGTTGTGTAGTTTGCTGAGGAGGAAGAAGAAAAGGAAGGAAGCGAGAGTGTTGAGTCGCCTTTATACAGGAATTCATTCATTCATGGCTGGGCGTCCAGACAACCTCAATAACGCGAGAAGTGACCCTACAACCACGCCAACAACACACTAGAACCCAAGTACCTACACCAACGGCCGCATGTTCACAACAAGGCCAGCGTTAACGCGCCCTGGATGTTTCCATTTTCAGCAGCCGCCCAGCGCCCAACCGCGCCGTGTTTCACCGTCGATGAGGACAGCCAGGTTCAGGGATTCCCCCCAACGATACGAATACTAATTACAGACCAGGTCGTCTGGGTATGTAAGACAAGAACAGACGCCAATGAGAGGCGCCAGCAGGCATCAGACACCGGCGATGTTGTTATTGGGCGCGCGGGTTTTGTTTTGATAGCCGCGCAGATGGACGGGGGTGCGTCGATTGGCTGAGAGCGCTCCGTGGTGGCCGGTGCGCGGATGCCGGAAGCTGGGAGCCGTGGGTTCGCCTTGGTTTGAGACGCGGCCGCAAATGGGGCGAGATTGAAGGCTGGCTTTATTATGGAGAGTTTTTTGCTTTTTCTTTGTTTAGATTTATTAGATGGCGTTGTTAGTCGTGGTCGTGGGTTGGTGATCCCTTGTTGGCCTTGGCTGGGACCGTGAACTGAACTGGACCAACCCGATGGATCGGATCCTAGGCTTTTGAGGCGTCCAATCTGGTGTTTCCTGCTAGGGTCTCGCATTGTAGACTGAGCACGGTTCTTGGCTGGCCGCGACCCATATCTCGCCTAGACAGCCATCGATGAACTTGGATGGCCTAGTATGTTTAGGAACCGACGGTCTCTACGCTTCAAACACTAGCACACCCAGACTGGCATGACATGTCAGTTCATTTTTACGCCAGACGCCTATCTAGGATCCTATCATCAAACCAACAAACATGCTTGTCCCGTTGCTTTGCTTTGCTTTGCTTTGCTTTGTTAACCGTACATTCTTGGGGCCGCCGCCTGACCCGCTGGGACCCGCTCCTCGCGGCTACACTGAATCCGACCCGTCCCAGTCTCAGGTCTAGGTCGTGGCCTGTCCCGATCCCAACTCAACCTAGAAGATCGTCCATCGCAGAGCCGCCGGTCTTGGGAGGGGCGCTGTCGCTAGCTGGTTGCGAAGAGCCGCCAGCGGGGGCTCCCCAGATGCCGGCACTGCTCTTCTCCTTGGCGAGCTGATTTATGGTAGGACCGGCCGTTGGCGTGGTGCTCTTCTTCATGCCGGCACTGGCCTTGCCCCAGAGTGCTCCAAAGGCATCGCCGCCTGCAGCGGATGCAGGCTTGGCCGCCGAGCTGGTGACGGGCTTCATGTTGGCCATGGTGGTGGGGACGTTGGACGCCGCACTCGACATGCCCGGCAGGCCAGACACCTGAGGAGCCTTGGGCGGCAGCGCTTGGACGGTGCCGAAGTAGTTGGGCCCGGCGGGTTGGAAGGTAGTTGGCTTGATGGGTTGGGCGGCCGGCGCAGCAGCAGGTGCAGCTGGGATGCTGAAGGCAGAGTAGTTGACGCCGGGGGTACCAGAGGCGCTGGGAGCTGGCGAGATGGACGATATGCTGACCATCTGGCTGATGTCGGCTTGCTGGGGGCCCGACCGCGGCTGAGGAGCAGCGAACTGAGCGGTCGAGGAGGCCGCCGATGTTACGGGAGGCATGGCCGTTTGCCCGAAGGCATTGGGAGGTGCGGTCTGAGTCGCGGGAGTGGCCGACTGGAAGTCATCAAATTCGTCGTCGTCGTCCGCGGCAGCGGGAACCGAGGAGCTGGTTGGGGCTAGAGCAGCGAACCCGGATCCGTTGGAGCCAGCTGGCGGCGCCGACGAAGATGAAGGCTGGGGGTCATCAAAGGAGAACAAATCAACCTCGGGCTCCTTCTTCTTGGGAGGCTCCGTCGACTTCTTAACGCCAACCCGTTGTTCTGGTCTCTTTGCGGCTTTGGCTGCGCTTGGCGACGGCCGCTCACCCTCATCGAACTCGTCGTACTCCTCAAACCGATCGACTCGGCTGCCGGAATCCTGCCAGTCGTTCGACTGGCCTCCAAAGCCGCCGCCGTCACCGTAGACACCGCCCGAGTAACCACCATAGGCTCCAGGGGGACCACCGCCTCCGTCGGCGCTTTCGCTACCGAAGCCTCCGTATCGACTCGAACTGCCACTGGAGAAGCCGCCGCCAAGGGTTGCGCCGCCTTCAACACCCGTGTACTTGTTCTTGGATGCTCGCGCCTTCTTTCGCTCGGATCGGATGCGTTCGACGTCGCCGAGAAGCTCGGCCAATTCCTTGGCTCGGTTCCGCACGTTGATGCCCTGGTCCTTGCCATTCATGTCGATGAAGTGGAATTGGCGCAGCATCTTGAGGAGGGAGATGTGGCCGCGAGCATCGTCAATAACGCGCTCTGAGCCATGCTTGATCAGGAACTCGAGTAGTTGAAGAGCCTTGTAGATCTGGCGCCACTCCTCGGCGGCCTTTTCCGTGAAACGGCGGTAGATCATGGGCATAATCTCATTGAGGGTTTGGCTGGTCGTCGGTCAGCAGATGGGGTGGAAACATGTGCGAGGACGTCGGGTTGGGTGGCGTACTAGTTAAAGGTTCCGTTTGCAATCTCCTGCATCAATGTCGAGGATGATCCCCAAGGCTCGTTGTTCGTTGCCTCGCGCACCTGTTGGTCGTCAGCTTCTGGCGCTCGCCTGCTCGCCATCGCCGACGGGTCAGCGCACCTTGGCCTCCATCTCGGTAAAGTTCATGACCGCTGCGCGTTCCTGTCAGTCATGAGGCGCAACGGGACGAGGGCGCTCAGGGGGTACCATTCTGGGCCTTCCGGAACCCGGCCTTGATGTCATACAAGGACAGGTTCGAGACGGTGGACTTCAAGTCGTTCAAATCCATGGTTGCGGGGGATTCGGGGAGCTAGACACCGTGAGAGTTATGGGCGAACGAGAGGAACAAGAGCGCGCGGCGAAGGCGTTGGTGTTGTGTTGCCAGCTTTGGTGATGTTCAATGAGATGTCAAGTCGCCCCTTGCGCCAAGGTCATCCCGGACACCTGGACTTTCTGGCCGCAAGCAGCGCGAGCCCAATGCCAACGTGGACGGGACCGGGAATCACGTGATGCTCCACTGCCAGGCGTTACCTTGCACGGTGCCAGCAACTGAAAGCGGGCAACTCAGCACTACTTAGGGAACCTACGGGAGACAGAACAAAGAACGAACAGAACAGTCACGAGGGGCATTCTGTGGCTGATTGTTGGCTTTGTTGGCATTTTTTCTATCGTGGCTCTGGGGATAGTTAACTTAAGGTACGGAGCATCTCATGCAGCACATGCTGCTCCTTCTGTGACCTTCGCTAAAGTGGAGGGACCTAGAGCCAGGTGGAAGCGTCCCGTCCGCGTACCCAAGTACCTCCCGTCGTGCTGGTCCCGTCTGTACCTGAGACTTCAGGCCCGAACGCAGCAACTCTTCCCGGCGACGTATAATGATCGGCCGAGCTGGCCTAAAACTTTTCCCCCTTCCCTTGAAGACCAGTCCAAAGTTCGTCAACAACCGTGCATCTGGGCCAGAAATTCCCGTGTATAATCTCGTCCGCCTAGTCCACTTCTCCCCTGTACTTTTTATCTTTTCAGGTGTATTATTTCACGACAAGGTACGTCTGGTTTTGGATTCTACCGCATCATCGCTCTGCCCGTCGCACGAACAATCCTGGGTGGCCCTGTTCCGAGGGGGCAAGCAAACGCAAGCAGAGAGCTTCTCCCAACAACCAATCTTCCTCCGGTTGCAGACAGTGCCGCTCAGCACCAATTGGCATCTCTGGAAAAGTCCCTCACCCCAAACCGGGGCAAAGTTGGCATTGGTCCACGACCCATCCATCCATCCATTCACCCACCCGTCCAATCCATCCTCTCCAGCCATGCCGTGGTCCTTGGTCCAACATTTCCGAGCCGGGTTTACGGAGTCGCCAGACAACAGGCTTCCGCCACCGCAAGTCCATGACCACCACGGGGGCAAGGACTGGATGAGAAGTGGAGAGGGGGCGACGTGATGATGAGAACCCACTGCGCAGGCTGTGTCCCCAGATCCCTCCAATGGGCATGAATCGTGAGGCAAAGCCTGCAGCACCTCAGTGGCATCGGGCCACTCGACAACCTTGGGACAAGTCGAGTGCTGTCCCCTGGAGTGGGCGTGGCAGTGGGCAGTGGCCTGGCAACCACCATCAGCAGCTCAATGGCACCCATTGAAGCTGTGGATGAGGGAGCATTGACGTGCAGAAAGGACTCGCGGCGTCTCGCCGATGTCCTGCGACTGCCCTCTCCCATCAGCACCGGCGGCTAACAGGATGACGCCTGCGATTGAGAGCAGCAGTGCTTTGCATCTTCCGCTCGCAGTGGTCAGCACAGCTCCTGAGCTCTCCCGTTGACCCCCACAATGGCCACGGTGACCTCATGGAAGGCAGTGGCTGCGGCAGAGCTCCAAGCCAAATCCCGCCAACTCTCCCCCCGGCTCACCCCACGTGACCGGAGCTGCAACACTCCGCCCCACTCAACCACCTGTTTTCGCTGCCCTGATTGGCCCAAACCTGAGCGCTAACGATTTGCCCCTCTAGCTCTCAAAATGAGACCAACCCTCCTACGACCCCTCCTACCCCGCCATACCTCTTCCTGCTTCTCTGCCCCAAGATCTTTCTTCCTTCCTAAACTTGCAAACTCATCCAACTCTCTCAACTCCATCCGATTCTTCACAGCATCCGCAATCATGGCTAACAGCAAGGTGTAAGTCGTCCGTATTGGTCCTTGGCCTTCGTCAATGGGCTACTCTGGCTTCCTACTCATTCTTGATGCTGACCTTGGCCCTATAGTTATTTCGACGTCACCTGGGAGGGCCCCGTCATGCAGAACGGACAGCCTACCTCCACCGTCAAGGGTAAGACTTCAATCTCCCTGAATCCATCAATCTCCATCTAGCCAGAGCTTCCAGCAGCTCCCACAGCCAGTTCCTCATGTCATGATGCGTCAAGCCAGCACTCTGCTGTTGTTGTCGCGGCATTTGTCATGTTGACATGACGACCCCTCACTCGCGTTCTTACCGCGCAGCCATCTTGTTGACGAATCCGAGCTGACATGTTTCTTCCACCCGCACAGAGCAGGCCGGCCGCATCAACTTCAACCTCTTCGATGATGTTGTCCCCAAGACCGCCGCCAACTTCAAGGCTCTCTGCACCGGCGAGAAGGGCTTCGGCTACGCTGGCTCTGCCTTCCACCGAATCATCCCCGAGTTCATGCTCCAGGGCGGTGACTTCACCCGTGGCAACGTACGACATCCTCGTACTCCTGTGCGAACCTGAACATCAGCTCACATCACTCTAGGGCACTGGTGGCAAGTCCATCTACGGCGAGAAGTTCGCCGACGAGAACTTCACCCTGAAGCACGACAAGCCTGGTTTGTTGTCCATGGCCAACGCCGGCCCCAACACGTAAGATTTCGCGGACCGTTCCATCTCGTCATGTCACTAATGAAGTGTTTCACAGCAACGGCTCCCAGTTCTTCGTGACCACTGTCATCACCTCGTGGCTCAACGGCCGCCACGTCGTCTTTGGCGAGGTCGCTGATCAGGAGTCTATGGACATCGTCAAGGCTCTTGAGGCTACCGGCTCCGGCAGCGGAACCGTCAAGTACAAGAACAAGCCCACGATTGTCGCATCTGGTGCCTCCGAGTAAAGGGATGCTTCCTTAGCATGGCCTGATGTACCAAGTAAAAGTGGTGTGGGATTTTGGAACTAAATGACATGAAAACCTCGGCGAGGACTAGCAAATGTGGCTAGTGATTCATGAGTCTACCTTAAGAGCTAGCTACTGAACAATGTCAACCATTCAAACCCCACTTATAAAGCTGTGTCCGCCTTGCGATGACCTAGGATGATGCTCCTAGGCATATGCTTTCTTTACTTGAGAGGCGGTAATCTGTACGCATGACGATGGCTCCGCTAAGACTCTGGACAGGTTCGTAAAAATAATGGAAACCCTCAAGTCAGTCATGGGTGGTGAACATCCGTGTATAGCCAACTACCTTCCTAGGTATCTCGTTGAGTAACCTCATGGGTCTTGTGTTGGTTTCTTTTCTATGCCTGCGCCGTTGCTTTGCCCCCCGGGAAAAATGAAGACCAGATCCAAAACTCCGTCCACCGGATATAGGTATGTAGCTACATATGTTTACTTCCGCTTGCCGCAAACGCTGGGGGACTTGGTATCTTATTGTTTTGTTTGCAAAGCAAGGAGACTGTCCGGCGTTCACGGGTTTCAATCGAACCCTAGCCACCTCTGGAAGTACTCACAGTTGCTAGGGGCCACGGGCCCGCCCTCCTCACATAGCTCAAAAACGGGGCACCGGCCACAGGGCGCCTCTGTGAAGGGGCTCATATAAGACTCTGGACCACCTTCGCGCCCCGTGGGGTCCTCGCGACCAGCCCAGCTATCGGTAGACTGCTTCGCAATCCGGGCGACACGGTAGCCTACTTTCCCAGCGACCTTGACGGGTTCGACGAGGTTATCCCATACCAGCACATCGATGAGTTTCTTTACATCGACCTCGGAGAGGATGGTGTTGTGGGTGATACCGCTAGTGGAGAGGAGTCGGGCGATTTCGCGAACGGTGGGATAGGCCGTGTAACCAGCAGGAAGGGGTAGCAGGGCATCCTTCTTCGGCGTCGCAATCATGGAGGTCTTGATAGCCTTGGCGGGTGGCTCTTCCAGCTGGCTGGCATCTCGCTTCTTGCCCTTGTCCACAGCACCCTTGACGATGCCCTTCTTGGGCACCTGGGACCGAGTGGCGCCGCCTCCATGGGTACTGTGGTAACTGCTTTGACGCTTGATGAAATCAAAGACGACACGCTGCAGGTCCTCGATGAAGGCCTCATCGAGATTCTGATCCGTGTACCATGGCCCTCCAGTGGCGCGATCGCTGGGCCGGATGGAGGCCTTGATGTACATCTTCTTGTTGGGATGTTCGACATTCTTGAAGGGGGCGATGAGGCCCTTGGTCTGGAGCTGCTTGAGGGCGTTCTTGAGGACGGAATCGTGCATGTTCAGGCGTCTCTGGAGGGTCTGGGACCAGATTCCATCGCCACCGGAGTCGTCGATGAGGGAGTAGACCATGATCTGTTCGTCGGTCGAGCATTGCTTATACCTGGAGAAATCGGCCGTCAGCTATGCGATTTGGAAGCAGTGGGTTGTCGCAAACATACTTGTGTGCCTCCTGGGCATCGCGCCACTTCCACAGGACCTGACCCGAAGCCTCGCGCATGGTGATGAACAGCTTGTCATCACTGAGGGACTGGACGACACGGGCGAGCAACATCAAGTCCCTGTTGGGGATGACGTCGAGGCGCAACAGGTCGTCCTGCGAGAACATGTCGACGCCAGACTCGCGGCAGCGGTCGTAGAGGGCCTCTTTCCATACGCCGAGCTTGGCATTGGCGGCATCGCCTTCCGCTGGAGGGGCGGGGGTCGGCATGGCGGCGTGAGGCGGAGGTGGTGATGCGATGAGACGACGGATTCGCGGGCGGGATGGAGGGGTGAGTCAAGCAGGCAGGAGGACGGACGCAGCCCCAGACGAGGAAGAAGATTGGACGTCACGGGCGGGCGAGAGCCGCAAGGGGAGGGTGGAATAAACGTGGAAGTAGGTGCTACATTGACGAGAGAGATTGGAGTCGTGGCAGGCCGTGAGGAGTCGTGAGGCGAGTGAGGAATGGGTTGATCGAAAGACGAAGGTGGGATACTCGTAGTTTGGGAATAATTATTTTTCGACCCCCGCAGGCAGGTCAAACTAAATGGTCGAGCTTGCCACACTTGCTTAGCCTGGACGAGCGCCGCCAGCCTTGCAGGGGATTCAATTGGTCCGGTCGAACGTCGGCTGTGGATCCCCTGCTCAGTCCTGTCGTGGTGCAGCGACACAAAACGTGGGGTTGGGGACGAGGGCCAAGTACGTACCGCTTGGAGTTAATCGCTCCTCTGTTACTGGCGTCGGGAAGTGGAGGGTTGCCACCGGCTTATGGGCGAGCCTCTAAACACTCGAGGATGAAACGTTTTATGATCGCCATCAACCCTAAAGCACAAATTCAAACACCGTGATTGCCACCGTTTACTGCTCTGTTGAAGACCCACATGTAGCGTTTGGTCCGGTTTGTTTTGCAGCCGCACTTTGACGATGCTCTCTCCCGGCCCCCCCTGTCACAATTTCAGAAAGATCCGTCAAGGGCGTGTGCTCAAAAGATGAATGTGATTATATTCCATACGCTATGATTGAAACCTTAAAACAGAAAATCCCTAGGCAGGGCGTAAGCAAATCCTCGAGTAGACAAAGCCGAACGGCACACCCCTCTCGCGATTGGCTCTCGTCCCTTACTGCCTGTAATCCTACCCCTGGAACGCCTCAGGCCACATCTTACCAACGCTATAGATAGATACAATAATGTTTATTAGAGCCGAAGGGGTTGACCCTCTCACGGCCCTGGATATGAACATGAGAGGATAAACCCGGAAGAACCATTGTTCAAGACCGGTAGCATGTCGAGCAGAACACAATAATCAGCTGTGCTAGTTTTCTGGGCTCTTGCTCTTTGCCTTTGTCACTTCTGGCTTGTCCTTCTCGGTGTCAACATCCATGGCATCGGCGGGTTGCTCATCCTTGGATATCTCTTTCGAGACCTCGGTGTGCTCTTCAGGGTTCTCGGTAGGCTTGGACTCCGATGCGGGTTCCTTGGCAGCTACTTCAGGAGTGGCATCCTTGGAAGTGAGCGCTTCATGCGCTGGCGTCTCGGCTGGCGTTGCCTCGGGGGCTGTTTCAGGCTCGACTTCCTCGGTCTTGATGGTGGGTGTAACTTCTGGAGGTGCAGAGTCTTCCATTCCAATATCACCATCACCATCGACGTTGCTCTTCTCGGGTTCCTGGGGAACATCGTCGGTCTTCTCAGGTTCCTTCTCAGACTCCTTTTCGGACTGCTCCTTCTCAGATCGTTCCTTCTCAGAATGTTCCTTCTCAGACTGCTCCTTTTCATGCTGTTCTTGAGCCGAAATATCCTCGATGGTGTCGTCGTTGATATCGTGTGTCTCCTCGGCGGCTGGCTCTTCGGCTGCGGCGCCATTTGTGCCGGGGACCGGAGAGGCGTCGTTGCTATCGACTTCCATCTCTCCTTTTCGGAAATCGGCAAAGGGGCGCTTGTTATCGGTGCGTCGAGTCGCGCCATGGTTGCGAGCCATCTCGTCATCATCGCTGGCTTCGAATTCGGCGTCGTTCACAACATGCTTGTCCCATCGATGCTCAGTCATTCGGACGTCCTTGTTCTCGTCCTCGTCAAGGTCATCGAGCTCAGCCTCTTCCTCGTCTGTCATTCCTCCAAATGGCTTGCGCGGCACGTCTTGCATCTGAACTGAGGGCACCGGGCCAGTTTGTCGAAGATTGTCGATGACGGCGGCGGTGATCTTCTCAAGGTACTCGCGGCTGTTTGAGTTTTCCATGTTTGAAGATCGAACATTCAGTTCAAAATCAGGGGCATAGTACTTGGCAAGGTTAGCAGAATCCTTGAGGCGGGGCCGATATCGCATACCTCGTAATATTCGTTGTACGGCAAGGTGCGATCCATCTCCTGTCCAACGAGGACACCAGTCTCGAAAGCCCAGGTACGCGCAACGTTTCGCATCGTGTAACCACCACCGCCCAGAACCAAGGTGGGCAAGTTGAAACTCTTGACAAAGTTGACGCAATTGGCGTGGCCGTCCATGCTCAGGTTGAAGCAGCCCAATCGGTCACCCGACAGACTGTCTCCACCACACTGCAAGACAACTGCCTCGGGTTGGTAAAACTTCATGACGTTTTCAATGACCGGCTCGAAAATCGACTTATACGTAACGTCTGTGATACCGTCACGGAGCGGGAAGTTGACAGCATAGTTCTTCCCCTGGCCGATGCCGGTGTCTCGAAGTTCGCCAGTTCCGGGAAAGTATTCGCCGTATTTGTGGAAAGACACAGTCATGACTCGATCGGTTGTGTAAAAAGCTTCCTCAACACCGTCGCCGTGATGAACGTCGATATCAATGTAGAGGACTCGCTTCTTGAACCGGAGGAGTTCAAGGATTCCCAGGACGATATCTGAGAACTAGTCAGTATGGCATTCAGGGCAGCCTTACGATCAATCACAAACCGTTGACGTAGCAGAAGCCACTTGCTTCGCACTTCTTGGCGTGGTGAAGACCTCCAGCCCAGTTGATCGCGATGTCGCATTTTTGACGGTTCAAACGCGCGGCACCTTCCATGCTGCCACCAGCGCTGATGCCGCAAAACTCGAAGAGGCCATCGAAAACTGGGCAATCATCACCAACATTGTATTTGCCCTGCTCGCGCATGAAGCTATCCATGTTATCGGGCGTGACCTTCTGGAGGAAGTCGATGTAGTCGTCCGTGTGAAACTGGGTCATTTCGCCTCTAGTCGCAGGTTTCGCACGCTGTTATCTCGTTAGCAAAGAAAAGAGAGCGACAGGCCATCGCGAGCAGCGATTCTAGCTTGCCAGTGATGCGATGCGACTCACGTAAATCTCCATCTTCTGGTAGAGGTTGTATTGCATGATCAAGCTATGCGCCAAGCGAATGCGATGGGGCTTCATGGGGTGGCCGGTGACATATGCATAGTTGCCAATGTCAGAGTCGTAGAAGTAGGCGACCTTCTTTGGCGATGAGCCATTGAGCGCATTGGAACCGAGATTCACCGTGATGTCACCCATGATTGCGGCTGGATGGTTGGTGTCGCGGGCCGGAAGGTGGAGATCGAGAAGTATACGTTGAGCGTTCGAGACGAGCGGTTCGGTTTTCGAGGTGACCAGTCGGTGTCAGGTCAAAGGGAGCTTGACATGATCGACTGGGTGGTGGGATTGCCAGGAAGAAGTTTCTGGGATTAAGAGCAGGAAGTATACCAACAGAGGCGGCCGCGGGTGCGAAGGAAACGCCACAGACCTCCTCCAGGGTGTAAGCGGATAAACGTTGGTGCGTCAAGGCTGAGAGCATTGTGAGAAGGGATATTCGGGATATGCCGTCATTGGTCCAGCCGCTAAACAACTGCACCCCACTGTGATGACAGCAATCAAGCAATCAAAGTGTGTTTTTGTGTTTGTGAGGCTGAACGGCAGCCTCAAAAGCCACTGCACGTGACGTGACTAAGCTCATGAGCTGTGGCTTCTAGGCTCCCGGACTGGCGTCGTCAACACCTTAACAACACAAGCTCCGATCGAGACGATTGCCTTCCATCGTCTCCCTCCAACAACAGCTCTCCCGCCCCATCTCCGCCGAATCTCCTCCCACTCACCCACACCCACCCTGCCCGACTTTTACACATCATCTTCGGCATAATGGAGCGCTTCAGGAACCTATTAGGCGGTGGTGGCATGGGCATTGGAGGAGCTGCCCACGGCACGGTAAGCTCTTCCCCAGCCATTCAATCTTCTGCTTGGACGGCACGATCGTCTCGAGTCTTGCGCTGATATGTCATGATCGCAGGACAACACAAACCTTATCGACAACTCCGAAACTGTTTACATTTCTTCCCTCGCGCTGTTGAAGATGCTTCGGCATGGTCGTGCGGGTGTACCCATGGAAGTCATGGGCTTGATGCTGGGAGAGTTTGTCGACGACTTCACGGTCAAGGTTATGGATGTTTTTGCCATGCCTCAAAGCGGTACCGGTGTTAGTGTCGAGGCCGTCGACCCTGTCTTCCAGACCAAGATGATGGACATGCTACGACAAACAGGACGGTACGTGAACGCTGGCCTGCGATGACGAGATGTCGTATTCTTACTGACTGATCCGGACTAGACCTGAGTCCGTAGTCGGCTGGTACCATTCCCATCCCGGTTTCGGCTGCTGGCTTTCGTCGGTTGATATCAACACCCAACAATCCTTCGAGCAGTTGAACCCTCGAGCCGTCGCCGTCGTCATCGATCCCATCCAGTCAGTCAAGGGCAAGGTCGTCATCGATGCGTTCCGTCTTATCAACCCCCAGCTCTTGATGATGGGGCAAGAGCCCCGCCAGAGCACGAGCAACTTGGGTCACCTGAACAAGCCTTCGATCCAAGCTCTCATCCACGGTCTAAACCGACACTACTACTCGATCGCAATCGACTACCGCAAGACAGCGCTTGAGGAGAACATGTTGATGAACCTGCACAAGCATGTCTGGACGGAGGCGCTAGAGATGGACGACTTCAGACACGAGGGGACAAAGAACAAGGACAAACTCCAGCGCCTGGTTGCTCTGGCTGATGGCTACGAGCAGCGCGTAAAGGAGGAGACTGAGTTGACTAAGGACCAACTCAAGACCAGATATGTCGGCAAGCTTGACCCGAAGAAGCATCTCGAAGACGTTGGCCAGGAACTTATCGAAGACAACATCGTGTCGGTATCGAGACAGATGATTGACAAAGAAGCGACAATGCCCAAAAAGGACAGCTCAACAGGATCCAAGGGACAAGCGAACGGCGATGACATGGATGTGGAAGAGGAGTTATAGGTACAGAGAAGAAGAAACGGGTATGCCGAAGCTTCGGAATGAACTTGTAAGATTACGGGGGCGTTGGGCTCGGTCGGAGCGGACGATTTAGAGGCCCAGCCATGGATACAGAGTCTTGCACGAGATAGGATCGATGGGATCCACGGCATTAATTCTGGCATGCGCTGTCTTTCATTCGCCCCTTTATGGCGCATCTGCGACTGAACGCCTCCCTGCTTTAGTGCGAGACGGGGGCGCGCCCGTACCCAGCAAACAGCTGAACAAATCCCTGCACGTGTCGAACAAAGCAGTAGCTTCATCATACATAGGAACAACGAAGATGTTCGATCCTGCTATTCTGCCTGCTTTCCCTTTATAAGCCGTCCGCATTCTTGTTTGCTGGTCTTTTGTGGGCTCTTGCAGCTCACCGCTAGACTCGAACGCGTTTTGACTACAGTTTACCCCTGCGAATTTCCACTCGGTATATTTACGCAGCACTCACACGTACCCAATTTCCCCCATAAGACTCTCGCGACCATTAGGGCCTTCTAGGTCGCTCTATAACTTTACCCGCGCACCATGGGGCTCGGCTCGTGGCTCGACTCCATGCTGGGCATCTTCGGTGCTCCCCAAAGGGCCCAAGGCAGTGACTCTCCTCGACGGTCGCTCCATCGCCCACGATACTCGTCGCAACCGCGTCAAGCGCAACCGCGATACTCTTCGCAACCGCGATACTCGTCGCAGTCCCGCCAAGCGCGGAGTAAAACGCGGACCCCCACTGAAACCGTACGGACCGGTTCGGATCGGAGTCACAGGCGTCGCCCGCGGCGGCCGTCGCCTCAACACCACTCGGACAAGAGTGAGTGTTCTGACCAGGCTGCACATCCTCGGCCTATCACCCCCCGACCTTCATATGAGCCGTATCGGCATCTGGAAGTAAAGCACCCCGAGAAACCAGCTGAAAACACACCTCCTCCAACTAGACGGCCCAGTCATAGAAGACACAGCCGTCATAGGACGAGTAGCACCCGGGTCGTCCCGTGGACAGAGGATCAACGACTGGACAGGTCGACTATACGAGAAGTCGTCAGTCGGCTGTCCGAGCTGTTCGGCCACATTCCCTATGTCGTCTCCGGGCTCTCCGCCATGCAATACTACGGCTTCGACGGCCGCACCACGTCGTACCTGAGTATCATCTGCCCCGCGCACTCGCGAGAAGCCATCAGGGGCTGGGCCAAAGCGCAGGGGATTTACCAGTTCCCCGAGCAGCCAGACCACTTCGGGATCGCGATGCCCGACGGCCTCATCCGGCAAGTCCGCGTCAAGTACGTCGACGAAGGGTTCGAGGACATGGACCAAATCCGTCTCGGCCGGTCGCGCGCCGCGGTGCTGTCGCTCCCGGGTCTGGCGGACCGGCTCGCCCAAGGATACGTCAAAGCGCTTGAGCTCTCTGGAGGGCGGAACCAGACCATGTTTGCGACGGACATGTTCTGGATTCTCGGCAGGATCGCTGAGCTGGGGCGCGACGAGCACTGGCTCAACTCGACCCGGGCTCCCCATATCTGGTGCGATAGGTTCTGGGTGCCCTTCAGCCTGTCGTTCCCCGACTCGGTGCCTCTGTTTGGGGCCGCGGGGATTGGGCTTCAGGACCTAGGCACGTCTTCAGACTGGGGGGGCAGCGGAGTTGGAGTCAGCCTGTCGAGAGGGCGAGGGTGTCAGGATCCCAATCCGCGCCTATCTTTATCTGAATCGAATGTACGAGCGTTAGAGGGATCACGCAGGTCAAGGCATTAGGGAGAGGAAACTGTGCTTGAAAGAGTTGATGACAGGCGCCGAATAATAATTGTAAGATGGATGCGAGCGGCCAGAGATAGAAGGCTCTGCTTATAATGGACCGATGATACCATGTTACACATAAACTAGATGCACATATATAGAATTTACAGAGAATCTCACTCCAAGTTCCGTTGAACATACTCCAAGTTTTCTTGAACATGAGTGACGCTTCTTACTATAGGCAGAACCTGTTCACAATCACAACGGTATATGTTGACTACTTTGTCTTGCTTACGGTGCAATGTGAGGTTGATTGAGTGCATCTAGTATAGACTGCTCGACTATCTGCATCCCCAAACAGCGTATCCAGCACTGGCTCCTAATGTCCAATATCCACAACGTTAGGCTGTACACTATCCAGTCTTGTCCTCTCCAGCTGCTTTACAACAAGCGGTCAAGTTTGGGACCATCCAGCCTCAATGACAATGGTAGGAAACTCGTTGTTAAGGCTTGGCGGAATAACTCCAAAGGTAGAATCATCCCCCTCTCCAGCTGCTGTCAGACTTCCGGTTTCACGTGCATAGTACGTAGTGCAAACATATGAACAGCCATCGTAAACCAAACCACTTGCGATAGAAGTATAGGCAATTTGATCGTTAATTCGACGCTGGGGTATTGCTGGTTCCGGGAGTTCGGGTAATGACGACTGTCTGGCGGAGAACAGTCGCTCCAGGACGAGGGGTTCCCTCGCCAAGTTTCCACTTTTCCAGTGTTATCTGCCGTTGGCTCTGAGATGCCATGGCCAAAGCCACAATCCTGACTGCTCTGTTCGAGGCGTCGAACCAGGTTTCAGAAAGGTACCCAGTTTGTGACTTCAGTGATGCTCAGGCATCGGAACTTAGTATACGCGGTTGACCATAGAGACAGCCCAGTCGGCGGCCGCCTCGCCCCAGTTGGCGACGTAACTCAGATGGACTGCAAGGCTGTTGCTTCCGGCCTCGCAGAACACATCGCCCGCGTCGCACACTGAAAAGATTCTGTCCTGGACAGACTGGCAGCCCTCGGGTCTCTGGCGAGGAAATATCTGGTGGCTCAGTCAGTGTTGAGAATCTCGGATTTGGGTTTGCACTTACACCATTGCCCTTGCTTGTTCCGACATTGTAAGGTTGACCGGCAGTGAAACTGGGGTCGCCCATCAGAACAACTGCGGCAACTGATATGATTAGTAAACTGTAAGCCCGAAAGAAGAAATGAAACGCACTCTGGTCTGTGACGTTGGATGGCAGCGGCTCGGTGTTCGGGAAACCTTCCTCACTCGCGCCACAGAGAACATCAATGGTGACGTGGGCTCCCTGCACTTGTCAATATCGTTCAGCTTCCGGATCAAGAAGACATTTCATCTTACCTGGGAGTACCCCATCAGCACGATCTTGGATTCCGGGCACTCTTCAACGAATCCTTGTATCATCTTGGTGAGATTAGCCATCCCGGCGGTCTGGGAAGGCACATAGGGATTGAGGAGGGCAGGATAGTCGAGGGGAATCATGTCAGAAGCGGGAATGCGCTCAAGAACCATGGCAGCAACAGGGCCAATCATTCCGGGACCAGGAGCTTCCTGGCTGGCCCGAGCCACGATGACGTGAACACCGGGAGGGCACTTCAGGTCTCCAGGACCAGGCGGGTTGCCGGCGGCTACCAAGGCAACGAGGAGAGCGAAGATGGCGTAGAGACAGTTCATCTTGGCGAGGCTGGAGTGCGCGAAGGAAATGTGTAAGTGAGTGTTGATGTTGAGAAAAGATAAAAGTTGATAGAAGACCTGGGTGGGTTAATATATAAAAATTAGGAACCCCAGTGAATTCATGCCGACAGTGAATGCATCGGGAACTAGGTAACGTTCAGCAACACAACGGGTTTTGGCCGTTGGTTGAACGTTTTTTGGGTTGTTGGTCGACGGGTTTTCATGCCGACCTGCCTTAGCCGTCCCGTAGCAAACACTCCCTTTGGTGAATGAAAGAGCTCAGTCAGCACGGGTACTTCCAGAATCCGCAATGTTTGCGAGTTGGCTGGGAGGTGAAAAACTGGGTGACGTTCGTTGTGGAGAAGGCCATATAGGGGATGGAAAAGACAGGACGCCAACATGCGTTTTGGATGGCTGAATCACGGCCGTATATATTTCGTCTGGGGCGCGTATGAGTGTACCGTGTGCCCGGGAGTATAACGACGGGAAATGACGCGGCCTCGACGTGACGTGTTGGTCTCTGAGCGTGCGATCTGAAGATGCGTGATTCAGCGCAACTCCGCCGTCGTCTGCAAGCGCCCAGCATCGCCATGTGGTTCTAGAGGTCGAGACATTGAGAACGAACCCCACAGCTGCAGTAGCACGATTTGAGGTCAATACCGTCGTCTAGACCATCTCGTGTCTGCAGCCGGGATATATCCATGGTCCAGGTGTAGACGGGATGCGCCATGTCGTGTCTATACCGGAGCGTGTAATAGGTTGCTGACCAGGGCGGGTTTATTGGGTTGCGGGTGTTCCAACTGTTTAAGTACTTCCATCCCTACCGGTGCTACCTTGCTCAAATAGACTAGTAGAGCAAACCGCGGCAACTTGCATCCTCCCTCGTGGACGACAAGCAAGCAACGTCATCAACCAACCGTCTGTCATATTTTCAAACTTGCAATGCTTCTATAGATGACTCTAGTTGATCCCGGTATACCATGGATGAGCTAATGAGCGCACCCGAGAACCAGGTCCGCGCCATTCTGTTAGCCCTCTGCATTTGTCCATTTGCGAACAGTGCGGCGAGCCCTTCTCCGAGAAGGACAACTTCCATGGTGATTGCCTATACCATCCCGGTGAGATGTCATGTTGAAGCACGTTTCATAATTTTCTCTTCACACTTGTCTGTAACTAATGATTAACCTTTCCTTACTTTCACGCTTATTCTCTCTCGTAATTGGACTGGGCAGTCTCTAATACGAGGAATAAGAGGGCAGAGCCACTTAGACGGACTACTCTACACCTTAGCTCGTTAACCAGCACAGACGTCAACACGAAACCGTATAGTGCAACGTGATCTTGGATGGATAATGGCCGGCTTTCCAGCCCATGGGATCAACACATAATAGATACGTTTCCCCGGTTCTGCTGTTGGTAAGACTACAGCACTCCCCGAAAAAGGTCACGTCTCCGGGGGTGGCTTACTCGTTCTACAAGCACAAGAGCGATGGATGGCCTTTTTCGTACACAGTTATCAGGAGGGTTTCATGATATTTTGCACATGGTTTAACCAACAATTCGTTTCCAAATCAACCAGAGCCAAAGCTCAAGTCGGAAATAGGAACTTCTAGATTCGACTCACTTGCTGTCTCGACAGCAGACCCCGTGTCGGCACTTAGATAGGCTCGACCTTTGCCGGACGGAGTTGCTTCCAGGTGCCAGAGATTCGGCTGCAGAAGATGATGCATGGGCCTTAAGGGGCCTAGTAAGAGCTCATCAACAAATCCTGGCATTAATGCCACCCTATCAGAGTGAAAGATCTGGATACCGTCGTTTGTGCTCGGGGCATTGCCAACATCGTCGTCGACGGCTACCTTGGCTCGGAATATTTTCGAGTTGCATCAGCAATCACAAAGTCTCCAGATTCTTCGGCGAAAGTCCACCACGGAAATATCGCCGAGGTATAACTTGTCTATAGAATAATCGGTTGCTCTACTCATATTGCGTCATTACCTCCGTCAGGCTGCAAAACATCCTCTAGAACTAGAACTAGCCATGGCTGCTTCGCCGCCAATCCGAAAGATGATCAACATCAACTGAGCTACAATCGTAAGTCGTTGGCATTCTGCATAGCACTAGAAGATTCCGACACACTCCTCGTGCAAGACATTGGATCGAAAAGCGTTTGAAGATTTCCCTATAACTCCCGGCCTATGAATGAATAATGTTCCCCCAAATCATCTTGCCATCACTTCCTTCTCCACTGGCACAAGAATAGAATCAAACAGGAGCCTACCGAAACGGATGCCTTGGCTCCTGGACACAAAGATACATTGGACAATAGACACAAAAAGTCATAAGATCCCTTTGGACACGGCACGTCCAACCTGTGTTGCCTCTTTACTCCATGCGCCCAAATGCGACCTCCAAAACACCCAGACAGATATAGCTAAGCCAGAAGACCTTCCTTGGTCGAGTACGAGAAACTGTGGCCCCGTGGAGATGACTAGGAGACCACATGTTTTCCTTCATGCCTTGTCCAGCACAAATGGCAACTCTTCTGTAGAATATCGTACAAGGAGTGGGACTTTTGGCCGTGGTACCCTGTCAACAGGGTTCTGTCCAACGGCAGTTGCAGTTGCAGTACTCGCCGAGTCTACATCATTGGGTTCCTATACCCCCATGATGGGGACCTTCTTGTTTCGCTTGCCCAGTAGTGTGGCATTGTCCAGGTTGAGCTCGAAGGCACCTCGGTGACGATTGCGATCCTTCACTTGTTGCCGAGCCGCCGCTGTCACGGTGGCGGAGTGTTGGCCGTAGCCCCTCTCGGTGGTTCGCTCGCGTTCTCGGCCACGAGTCTCGCCTTCTTGGTCACGGATGTTTGTTTTTCGCATACTCTGCTCCAACGCTTGGGTCGCTGCGTTGGGCTTGGGGGCGGCGTTGGGCTCCTGGCCATCGATCTGCATAAGATCCTCTTCGTCTTCCTCCTCATCCTCTTCGTTAAGTCCACTCATGAATCTTGCGGGGCCACCCTTGGCTCCAATCTGTGCTCTTCGCTTGCCCTCCTCTTCCTGACGATGCACGGCGTAACTAACATCAAAGACCTCGCGCAGATTGACGGCTCCAGGTGATCGGAAATCGTAGCGCTTGCCGGGCTCCTCCAACTTAGAGGCGTCGAAGGCCCGGAGCATGCCATCGGGCTTCTTCTTCTCCTCACGAGGAGTAGGGCCATTACCCCGAACCCATGGGTGGGCCAGGAACTCGGTGATCGTGTACCGCTTCTCGGGGTCGACGGTCAGCAGGTGGCTGATGAGGTCCTGAGCCGACTTGGAGATATCATCCCACCACGGCGACAGAAAGGTGTACTGGCCCTTGGCAACCTTTTCAGTGAGCACCTCAATGCTCTCGTCGTAGAAGGGAGGGAAGCCGCAGAGCAGGGTGTAAAGCACACAACCCAGAGCCCACATGTCAACCGACTTGGAGTATCGCTCATCCTTGACAATCTCGGGGGCCGTATACCCGACAGTGCCACAGGGGGTCATGGTCTGGTTGTCCCACACAATCTTAGACAGACCGAAATCGGCAATCTTGATCTGACCAATGCCACCGGCGCCTTGGCCCGGAATGAACTCGCCCTCGTCGACCTTATCTTCATCGCCCGGCTGCGTGGGCTTCGGAGTCTTGGAAGCGACGTAAGGAATAGGATTGTACAGAATGTTTTCGGGTTTGATGTCACTGGCAAGGGTTAGCAGCTATCGCCATATCGATGCAGGGGGCAATGACGTCAGGAGGGGCGTCATCGACATGAGAGATCTACACTGCCTCAAGACATCCACCCGGGGGAGGAATGGAACTCACCGATGAACAACGCCTCTCTCCTCGTGCAAATACTCAAGCGCTTTGGCGACCTGGACAATGACGTGTCGGGATAGCTCTTCGCTGAAGTAGGTCAAGCGGACAATCTGGTGGAAGAGTTCGCCACCAGGGGCAAGCTCAAGGACGATGTAGTAGTATTGCCGGGACTCGGAGAAATCGACGAGCTTGATGATGTTGGGGTGGTCAAGTTGGCGCATGATTTGAACCTCTTTCAAGATGTTTGATCGCTGCGGTCGAGTTAGCACGCTGCTTCGCCTAGCCGCGAGTCCGCAGGCCGTCCTGAAACTTGACAAATACCGGCGAGGGCGGTTGGAGACGAATCAAGGAGACACAAAGTAAGGAAATCTTTTCGCACCTCTGCAGCCTTAGGCACTTTTTTAAAGTCCGGATGTAAATGATTGTTTCCCTAGGAAGGGGGCAACCCCGAATGTTGGTAAATGGGGATGGAGAAATAGAGCCACGAAAAAAAACAGAAGGAGAAGGACTGCGTTAACAAACAAGCCCTAACAAACTCACCTGCATGCTGTTCATCTCGTATTTGCGGACGACTTTAATGGCGACTTCGCCTCTTTCGCCTGTGGTGTCGCGGGCGCGGTAGACGTTACTGAAGGCACCATCGCCCATCTTGGCCACGAGCTCCCATCGCTCGAGGCCGGGGTAGCGGGGGAACTTGCTCTTGCTGGCGTTCTCTTCGGCGACGATCTTGGCGAGGTTGGCATCGTCAACACGCTTGGCCTTGGTGGCCTTGTTATAGTGGCCATCGGCGGGGGCCTCCACGTAAGGGTCGACGGCAGCCTGGGCGGGAGCATGATGGCTTTCGGGGGCGCTGTGGTGGTGGACAGGCTGGTTAGATTGCTGAGGAGCGGCCTCGTTCTTACGCGACGGGTCTTCGTTGGGGTTTCCAGCACGGGCTTGCTTGCCTAGAACGGATGACAAATAGAAGTCAGATACATGATGGGCCAAGACGGGTGAAGTTTAAAAAAACAGGCAAGGGAGACAGAAAAGGCACATACCGTGGCGGATGAAGTTCTTGAGTTGTTGGATGGTCGACATGACGGGGAAGAATATCGCGAGGGCGCGACGGACCACCTAAGTGAAGACGGCGAGGGAGCAGAGCTTTACTGCGGCGGCAGGCGAGACGGATGGAGAGCGCCTCTCCTCTGGATTCTCCGAGTCAGTGGTCGAAGTTTGGTTTGTCGGGTTCGTGCGGAGAGGTATCGTGGACTGCGGTTTTGGTGTATTTTTAAGGGCAGCAAAGACGGAGAGGCCGATGTCGTCAGAAACCAGGATAAGACAGGGCTTGTTGAGCAGGCTCAGAGGCTGGCTGGTGGGCGGGCTGAGCTGAGCTGGGCCTTGACTGCGGCGGATGTGTGCGGGGTTTAACGAGTCGCTGGACGAAAGCTGAGGAGGGTTCGTGCGCGGGGAGTCGGTCGTGCAAAGTGCGTTTGAGGTAAAGCGAGGCTGGCGGATGAGCCGGAGAGGGAAGTTGGGAGAGGAATGGGGAAGAGATCTTGAAGGGAGCTGGAGCTGGGACAAAATGCGGGAGAAGAGGAAGAGGAAGAGGAGAGGAAGAGGAGAGGAAGAGACACAGATTTGTCTGGTGGGAATGGAGAGTGCAGGTTGCGGGTGCGGGTGTCAAGTGCCAGCGGGTAGGGGAGCCGCAGGTGCTTACGAAGTAGTGGGCAAGCCGCTGCGTGACAGCGGACGGACAGTGGCCGGTGGGTATTGCTCAGTGGAAGAGATTCCCTGGAACCTGGAAGTGGAGCCGCCGTAGGTGACCTCACTGACCTCACTGATGAGGTGCAGAAGGGGCCCGGGCAGCAGGGCTGGATGGGCCTGGGAATCGGGAATCTGCAGGTGCCCGGCTCTCGCTGCAAAGGTGGAGCAAATGAGAAACAGCCACCAACTTTTTTGCCGCCTTGTTCGATATTAACACGCCGCCTGATCCTAAGTTACGCGGGATCAGTCTACCTAGGTGAGGGATGGACGGTATGAGAATTCACGATAAGGCTACGTAAAATAGCGACGTGCATTTTTAGAGACAGAGGGAGACACAGAGAGAGAGAGAGAGAGAGATGGACAGCAAGGGCCAGAATTCCGGTCGAGTTTAGGTTTATTTAGGAGTGGACATATTTGGATATGGATACCTACTTACTCACCTCCTCAGCCTTATCCTGTACCAGCCCAGCTACGGGATGTTGCATTGTCCATGTACATGTTCCCTTGCCTTGTATTTCCTCCCGCAACAACGTCGCCATTGTAAAGGCAGACGAAGCTGAACGGCCGGCTCCAGGGCGATGTGGAAGTGGATGTTTTAGGTACCCGACCCATCTGAGCAGGTATGGAACCTTAGGTACTTGTCCATCGGTATCCATACATTAGTAGCCTGGGAGCTAAATAAGACGCGGCGTCCGGCGGGAATGACAGAAACCAATTCGAATGCGCAGGCCGCCAAAGCCGCGGGCAGAGAAAGGCAGGATACCTGATGTGAGATCAGGAGCGGCATGGGTGTGTGTACGGCATGGTGAGTGGCATCATCGCTTTCATCATTGTACATCTCCGCCAGTGGCATTCTACGGATGATCAGATAGAGCAAGATGGCTGATCGCTTGATCTATCGACTGCAACTGGAGCATTCGGGCGAGACGCTCCGTCAGTCCGGATAGGAGGCTGCCAGATTACCGCAGCAGGGACGGGATGGTGCCCTGCAACCACTTGTCCACTATCTCGCTTCTGTGTGGCATTGCGGCAGCGAGTCTTCAGCTCGGTCATCGTTCAATATCTTGCTCATACTCTTGCTAACGAGAAAAGCATCACCACTGACCTACAACACCAGCCATCAGCATCATCATCATCATCATCATCATCATCTCCCGGACGGGGCCATGGAACATCCCCGCCCCGCCCCGTTATGACGCCACCGAAGACGTCATCATCCCCCACTCCCATGTCCGGCGACCCCCAAGTGGCTCAAGTGGGTGCCTCAGGGCGTTGGTGGCCGCTCCGGGCGCCGTCTGGACCCCCGTAGCTTGGTCTGGAGGTCATCCAGGCCGCCAATCACAGGCCTGTATTGTGCCCCCCCTGTCGCCCTGAGCTTCAGGCTTCAGAGCCCCCTGGAGGCAGCCGGGGCTCTCCCGTCCAGGCCCAAGCTACAGGGCTCTCCACCCCAGACTCGCGTCAACCGAGCTGCATCTTCGCGAGTCATTGGAAGCTCCAATGGGCAACTCAGTGACGACGTGAAGAAAGCCCGTTGGTCATGACGGCGTGAACATGCCTGGGAAATTGCTCCTCTTAACACGTACGAATACGTCCACGCAGCATACCTACCGTACCAGCAGCAGACACGGCGCGAGGCCGCACGCACACAAGTCGGACTAAAAACCGGATTTTTGAGGTTTCGTTTGTTGGGCGACACGAGTCTAGACCGACCCTGGCTGGCTGCATGCCCAAAGGTGCGTGTCTCTCGCCGCGAGTTCTCTTTGCTTGAAACAACTGAGGACGAACACCTTTCCAATGCCCCATCCGGGAGGGTAGGGCCTTGGTTCATCACCTGCCTTACCTTGAACGTAGCCCTGTCGACCCAGGGGTCAACCAAGCTTCGACCCCAGACCCCAGGATGGGGAACCAAACTCAGAGAGGGCGAGATCCTACGGATAGCTACGGATATAAACTACTAATTATGTACGAGAGAGCAAGCCGGACCTTGGGACCAGGGAGCCACATCCTAGGGTTTGAGCGAGACACGCCGAAATTCAAGCCCAACGTAGTCCAGGATCAACCATCATATGCAGCCTTGCTCGACTCCGCCTTTAAATCCCACATTTTCTTATTAGCCTTTTCCCCCTTCAACGTCTTCCGATATCTCGTCGAATCACTTGCTTCTCTATTCCCGCGTCCGTGACGCGGCTCTGCGATGACACTTCCCCTGAGTGTGTTGCAACGTCATGACGCGGCTGCGTGCCGAAGCGAGAGCGGGAACGACACGTGCTGACGTCCAGCTTGCAACGTCGTTGCTGGTCTCAGCCTCTTGGCCGACCGTTCCCCAGATCTGACTAGCGGATACCTAGCAGGCATTTTTAGCAAGTATTCTTGCCAATCATCGCTTTGCAGCAGTGCCTATCGTAACCTTGACAAGCAAGGAGTAGACGCCAGCAATAGTGTAAAGATATTTCTTGAATGAAACGATCGAGATATGTTTTGAGTCTTGGCGCAAATATGGAACGACAAGTCAAGAGAAAAACGTGCTGCACTACATACAAAATTACACCCTCCAGCCCTAGTATACCTGCTAAGGAACTACGATACACACGTTTCAGGCATTATGCAGTACGAACAGAGTTCGTATAGTCTTGGCAAATTAGGGGAGCAATGGTGTACTTGAATAAGCCCAGGACCATGTATTAAGCCTATACCAGAAAATACACTACCACACATCTACCAGTCTATCACATACAAGCCAACAAACCATCAACCTCATCTTAATAAATGGGCAAGCTAACTCAGCGTAGATTGCGAGTGCAAGTTTCGTTCTTGCAGCTTTCGAAGAAATGCAGCTATTGATACCTCATCAAAGGGGATCCAGTTCAACTCCCCGAACTAAAATGAGTGATCCGATGAGCGATACAGGAGGAAAGGACTCCGCCCGAGAGCTTCCTAAGTACACGCAACTGTAGCATGAATAAGCGCATTTGCTTTGTTAACGAGCACCAATAAGCAGCACTGATCCACGTGCTTCACTGCAGTTACCCGATTAGTAACAGAGCACGACACGTTTACCCATCCAGTTATTAGGAACGATTGGCTCTGCTAGACAACTCACTCATTCGAGTATCAGTTTAGGGTTTATATCGCACTTTTACTTAGGATAATAGTAAGTTAGGTACCAGGTAAATGAAGGTTTGTTAAGAGCAGACAAAATATTGGTTCTCTACCTCGATTCAGAGAACATTTCACTAGCAAGCGTTTCTGTGTACCTCCATGTCTCTCTTTCCTACTGTGGGTCTACCTAGCTCACTGCTTACTTTACTACTGACTTACTGTCCACCTACGTCTCTAACATTTCTTTACCTGACTGATTCACTGGTTCACTGACAGCTTTCCCAACTGATTGACCGCTTTGTGGGCTCGCGGAGGAGCTTTAAAGGGACCCTCACCCGCGTGTAAAAGCAAAGTCCAAACCCAGTGGGAACACAGACGACATCGTTTGCTTTATCCATCTAGACACACGACCGCTTGAATATTTGGCTGGGAATCTGCCCATATCCCTGTTCAATCGGCAACATGAGGTAGGTGTGTGAAACAAGGTGTTGATCGTCACTAACATCATATTAGGTCAGTCATCAACTCAATCATCAATTCAATCCCAAATGCTAGGACTCCGTTTCCTTACGAGCCGGGCTACACTTTGAAGCTTCGAGGGTGTCTTGGCGACGAGATGGAGGCTCTCATCACAAAGGTCATTTCTAAGACTACATCGCCAGTGATGGAGGTTGAAGTCAAGACAGAGGCGGGAATTCAAAACGCAATCCTCAAAATGCACGACAGACGATTCGGAGCAGCCAGGGGGTCCCGAGAAGCCGGCGCCTCGAGCCCATATTGTCCACATACTCCGAAATCTGAGGAAGCATTGAATGACTACCGAACATCTGGATATTTGGAAAGACTTCTACTTCAGCTTAGGAAAGAGGACGATCTCGAAAAGCCAGTCTACCAGGAGGACTACTTCGACCACTTTGAAGGACTGAATCTCCCGAGACCTCCTGAGCCCATCACCAAGTGGGAGAAGCTGGGGAAGTTTGAAGGAACGGTTTACTACAGGACTGAAGAGACGTTTTCGAATGAAGCCACAGCTTATACGCAGCTAGAGGCTCTTCAGGGAAAGTGCGTCCCCCGGCTCATAGCGTCCATCACCTGGACCACGCCTGTCAGCGGCGTATGCATCGGTGGACTCATTCTTCAACACATTTCCGGTTTCCCTCTCGCCGACCTTGTCGCTCAGGTACCCAACGACCCGCCCCTCTGGGAGGCCATCATCCGACAGGCAATGGACGCCGGCAAGGCGATCAACCGCGAGGGCGTCATCCACATGGACTTCCAGGCGAGAAACATCCTTGTCAGCAAGGTTGGAGACCGCGAGTTCCAGGTCTACGTGGTTGGCTTCGGGAAATGTGAGTTTCAACGCCATTTCAGTTGTACCGATGATCCCGAGGATCCGATGGGCTTTTTATACCACGTACGGCACGTAGCCAATGGTCCGGGAATCGGGGAGAAGATGAAGCAGAAGGTTTATGCGTTGACCGGAGTTATACTCAACTTGCCTGGCGAGCTTAGTTGAACCAGCACTTGATTCAACACGTCCCGAATGGGTTTAACCTTGTTGAAGATCAAACAACTTTGACAAAATCATTCAAGTCTCTCAAAAGTTAATTGTCGTAACCGCTTCACATTTGAAGGCGCCTTCGAATACATGCTAGTTGTGTTCAGTCACCTAAACCAAGACCATAAATTGTAAAAGCAGCTTCTGAAGACCTAGCGTCTAACCTATTACAAAAGAAGTCTTTTCATTTCTAGTGGGTAAGTTAAATTAGCGCCTTTGGTGTTTCTAGTCAGCTAATTTTCTTGTTAATCAACTGTAAAGGTAGTTTACCCAGGCTGCGGCGATGTCTAGGGTAGTCTTAATTACAGCTTGTCCCAGCTCGGTGATTTCTATCATCGGTAATTCTTACCAGCACACCGGCAAGGTGCTTAAAAGTCTGTTTTTATGCTTATTGTTACTATAAACACTCGTGTCTCAGTTCTTCCCCCGTCTGACCTAACTTGGTATTTACCAATAAACGGTACAAAATTACGACATTAGCACCCAAATCGACCCAGGCTACCTGTTGCTGCGAAGTCCTCATGTCAAATCGTAAAATTCGAGTCAATAGTTAATCGTTGTTGCTGTCTTATTCTCTCAGGTATCTCAGACAAAGCCGGCTAATTCCCCTACAGCTTGAAGCACCTATACGGCACCTCCTGACTCTCCGCGTAGGCCATCAACCGCCGATTCTTCCAGCCGTAAAACACCCTCAACCCTAGAGCAACTACAGACACGAACAAAAGCAAGCCCGCGTTGGTCCAATGGCCTGTCGGGTATCCACGCTCTCGTTCGTCTGCGTGGTAGACCCAAACGCCCGGGATCTGTCCGAGGCCACCGCCTAGAGACACGTTGATGGCGATGGCAAGACCTGTCGACGCCGTCGTGAAGACGTTTGAGCTGAGCCATCCCAACATCGGCGGAATACACGCGAAGGAGCCTGCTGTAGCCATGATGAGGCCCCCGTATCGCGCTGCGTAGGCGTCGGGTGGGAGTGCTGCCGACATGATGAAGCCGATGGCACCAACCGCCGAGGCTATGGCCGTGTGAACGCCTCGAGCGTTGAAGTGATCTGCGGACCACGCGACGAGAACCTGACACACTGTGCATTCATTAGAGTCGTCTCTTTGAGTCGCGGAAAACATACCATATGCAATTGCCCACGGAGGCACAGTCATCAACTGCGCCTGCAGATCAAGATATCCTAACCCCACGGTGATGGACGGCGAGAACAAGCTCAGACTCGCAAACGCCGGGCTGGCGGCAAAGTAGATGGCGTAGTGCGCATACAGCCGCCAGTCGGTCAGCGTCTCCTTGGCCTCCTCCCAGTTCATGGTCGGGTGGGACTCCTTGCTGCCCTCGTAGTACAGCCGCTGGATGGCCATATCCTTTTCCGCCTCAGTGAGCCACTTGGTGTGCTCGGGGTAGTCCGGCAGGAAGAAGAGGACGAGGAAGGCAGATAGGCATGAGGGGATACCCTCGATGATAAAAAGCCATCGCCAGCCTGAGAGGCCCGCTGCGCCGTTCATGTGGCCGATGCCGTATGCGATTGCGCCTCCGAACTAGGTGACAGTGAGAAGAGTGAGCAAATAATTCGAGACGACGATTGACTTACTGCGCCAGCAAGGGTTGCGGATGCGAGGATAAACGCGACGCTGCGCTTTCGTCAGAAACCACTCTCGCCACAGGATAACCAATCCATGAATCTACTTACCGCACACTCCGCTCGTCGTGCTTGTACCAAAAGGTAAGATAATAGACCAATCCCGGGAACAGACCCGCCTCAAACGTCCCCAGCAAGAAGCGCACCGCCGTGACGCTGGCAAAGCTATTGGTTGCAGCCGTGACGATGGTCATGCCGCCCCAGCAGAACATGAGGAAGGCGAGCCATCGACTAGGCCGCAGCTTCTTGAGCAACATGTTGCTGGGGACCTCGAAGACGGCGTAGGAGACGAGGAAGACCATGAGGGAGACGACGAACTGGGCGTCGGTCATGTTGGTCTCGTGCTGCATGTCGTCGTTGGTCGACGAGTTGAGGACTATGGCGTTGCCGATGTTCGTGCGATCGAGGAAGCACAGGAAGTAGATGGCGGCAGACAGTGGGATGATGCGCATGTCCTGCTTCCAGAGCAGGCTCTTCTCCAACGGGCTCATCGACACATCGTATACGAAAGCCGGGTCCTACAGGAGCGAGCGGCGAGGTTAGGAACTAGCTATCTACATGGATAATGGGGGGGGGGGGGGAATAGTTTACGTCTTTGATGATGGTGGAGTCGACATCGTCCTCGCCCACGGGAGGAGGATATTGACGAAACATCCTTTCGGGAGGCTTGGCGTCCATGTTCACCACTTCGCTCCGGCGCCCAGCGACGGCCTTGGCGCAATTCAAGAGCGGATTGAGGGGAAAGAAACGACGTTGAGATGGATGCGACAACGGGCGCAATCGGGAGACGGCGCGGTGACGGACCAGATGCGCGGAGGTGGTCAAGCGGGAGACAAAGAGGGCTTTCACGGAGGCGCGTTTCAAGGAGCAGCGACAAGGCACGAGTTGGAGGAGCGAGAGGGGAAGGAAGAACAAGCCCGCCAAGGACAAAGGTATCGCGACGGACGACGGGGTGAAAAAGAGAAGGATGGAGTGTTTTTTTGCTAGACCAAATCAGACCGCCGTCTCGGGACGAGAAATGCGGGGGAGCTGGCGGCCTTTTTGACCAAAGCTCGCTCGGCAAGGCTCGCTCCACTGCCGACCAGATCAGCTCGACGACCCTCCAGTGCGCAGTGACATGGTTAACTTGTTTGGACAGGTGGCTGTCTGTAGTTACAGCAGAGCATTCATACACTGCAGGAATGACTCGTCGTGGCGCCATGGGGCCCCGATGAGCGCGGAAAGCCGGCTGCTACGGCGTCTACAGTCCTCGAGTCCGGCGTCCCAAATATCTCCGGAGGTCCGCCGTTGGCGCCGCGATGCGATGATGCGATGATGCAAAATTCCACGTCTCGACCCCGTCCGCTTGTTCCACTTCCCGTTCCTCCCCCAGTCCAAAACGCCAACGGCGTAGTATCGGCTGGCCGGGGGGCCGAGGTTCCATGTATGTACGAATATGCAATGCGGGCGGCCATCACGGTGGAGAACGGGTTTAAAGCCGCCATGGGATTCCCGTCGCAATGGAGGCACGCGACCCGCGCAAAAACGCATCGAGAGGGCCAGAGACCACGCGTTCCGTGAAAAACGGCCAGGGTGGGCTCGGCAGTCCGATTGTGGTATGGGAGACAATTGCGTGCGTGGTGGGCGGGGCCCAAGCTGGGGACAGGGGAACAATCAACAAGAGGACGGCCAATACTGGACGAGGAAGTTCGTCATGATCCGATGTGAAGCGTTTTGCGTGCCCGGTTCCCCTAGCGGCACAGCCCCTCCTCCCCCAGACGGACTTTTGCAGTTGCATCCTCGTTATGCCGTCTGCTTTTTGTCCTTGTTTCTTGTTCAACTGCCGACATGCGCAGCTCAATTCTTGTCATACCCGATCCTTCCGTCTAATTGCCTACTCGGGCGTGTTTGCCCCGGGACGTCTCGGGAGGCGCTCCGGTCCCGGGTGGGCCCAAGTTTCGGGTGGCTGATCCAGTGGGCAGCTCCGGTGCCGGCCATGTCCGGAAGGGGGGTCGCTGATGACGGAGTTTCTAGCCGAGAGTTGGCTACGTACCTATGAAGAATGCGACAGGCATCTTATCTATCTACACACACAAACGAAACACCCGCTGAGGCCAGCGATTTTCTGCCAATTCTAGCATTATCCCTGATCGCATTTCGTCATGATTGACAAGTGGACACAACCCTCAGCGTGGCCTTCTAAAACGTCAATACAACTCTGCTGTCCCAGTGTTGAGTCACATCACTCCTGCGATATCGCTGGGATCTTCATGATCTAAACCACTCTAAGCACATCTATTTGTCTATTTGCGCGATTGTCATGATGCCTTTTTTCCTCGTCGTTGTCTTATCACCGATGCGGCAGATCTTGCACCAATCCGGTTGGTAGTCCACCACAAAGGTTCTTGTTCATCATCTGAAAAAAGTCCGGTCGACGTGATCACACCGCATAATCTAGTCTATCTAATGCATCGTCGTTGTCTAGTTTTCGTACGCCTCGGACAGGGACTCGCACTCTGACTCGGCCGCCCAGAAGAACCAGGTGACCACCATGAGAAGCTTCAACCAAGCCGCGAGCCACAGAGCCCCGGCAATGCCAAACGAACTGACCGACAACAGCCCACCGAGCACGGTGCCCATGAGCAGAAGCAGCGGCGCCGCGACCCGCCGGTTCCGCGGCACGTTGTGAAGCGCGAACAGCTCCTGGTCCGAGAACAGGTCAGTGTAGATGCTCGTCAGCACCACGCTCGTGAAGGCGTCGTGCCGGAGCGCCCGGCTCGTCACCGCCTGGCCGCAGCTCTGGAAGGCGACGAGCGCGATGGGCACCAGGACGTTCCACGCGAGGAGCCCGTCGTCCTCGGCGGGCGGGTCCCTGCTGACGATGAGGGCGGCGGCGACGGTGCAGAGCATCTGCGCTGTGAAGGACACGCAGAGGACCCAGCGGCGCCGGACGGAGAAGAAGCGGTGGAAGCGCGCGAAGAAGAAGGATCCGATGCAGAAGGAACTGAGGGAGACGGCGGACTTGATGAGACGGGACGACGGCGTAGTTGTCAGCAGAGACGCAAGGCCTAGGCCGACGTAGATCGTGTTCCCTGGCTGCGCGTTAGTTTTGGGCCGCCATGTTTGCTTTTTCTGCAGCCGAGTTCGTTAATAACTGACCTGTCTGCATAGAGACAAAGGTGCCCCAAACTTGGATCGAAGAACTATCCAATAGTCCAGTCACCATGTAACAAGCGAGGAGAACGGCATCCGTCCACGAGTAAGACACGTCGTCCATCAGGCTCTTGTGCCACCTCGCACGTCTAGGCTTGGGCGAGGATCCTCCCAGCAAGGGCGACTCCTCGTTGGCGAAGCCGTTGCGGCGCCCGCCTCCCCCCGAACCATGCCTCTGGACACGCGTCATGTTAAAACCTCACGGCGATTCTTCTGGGAAGTTCAAGTTGGCAGAGCAATATGGAAGAGTTTGACGAGCTTCACGTGTGTCATGTTCATGTCAGAGCAGAGTTCGTCTAGTGGAGACTCCCGGAGCAGATAACCAGAGAAATGCTCGATTTTGCGCTAAGTTGCCACCAAGTACCGAGGTCACATCATTCACAAGCGAAGAGATTGTGAGCAGCGCAGTCGGAGCAGTAGACTAAGCAGAGAAGTTGTTATACCTATTTGGTTGTAAATGGGAGAATAGGCGAGAAGCCCCATTAAACCAGGGGGCTATCTGAGCGCGAAAAAAGTGACGGCAACTTTGTGGCGGCGAGTTGTTGGTTCGAGCGTGGGTTACTAGGATCTTAGCCCCGTTGTTGGTGACAAGCCTGACCTGGCAATGGACAGCAAACTTACTCGTTCATGGTTCATGCTGTAACATGCATGGGCGGCCTCATTAAGCAAGCAGTTTGATCACATCGAGAGGGTCAACGATTCGTTGATGCGGTCATAACATGGTGCTTTTGTTCACTATCATGATCTTGGGATAACGCGATTGCCATCAATGAGTATTTTCGTACACTAGCTCTCAGTGTCCCACGTAGCCTGGCTCATTCAGACCTTGGATATGATGGGACCTGCCAATAAATTCACTATATCACAAGAAGGTAAAAATGCCAAGAAGCGGAAAAATCAAGCCTCCTATCCCATCTTCCACCTAGAAACATCTCTTCATCTCAACGCACCTCCTCTCCGTCGACCCGTCTCTAGTATCCCCAGGGGACGGCCTGAGGGGTCTGGGTCACGTAGACGGTCTTGATGACAGTGTGAGTGGAGCACGCCTTGGTGTTCTTGCTGCCGGAGGCAAGACCGGTCTTGGTGGGGCGGACGCGGCGAGTTCGGGAGCGGACGCGGGTGCGGGCGCTGGTGGTGGGCTTGGGAGTCTGGGTCTGGAGGGTGGTGGGGACATCGTCGTCGCCGTCGCAGTCCTCGTCATCGCCCTCGTCGTCAGAGTCGTCGATGGCGGAGGTGGTGGGCTGCGAAGGAGTGACGACGGAGGTCACGATGCCGGTGGGCTCGGCGGCGAGGGAGGTCTCCACAGCGGCGGCGGAGGTCTTCGCGACGGAGGTCTCGACGGCGTCGGCCGAAGAGGCAACAGCATCGGCTGAGGAAGCAACAGCGTCGGCAGAAGACACAGCGACGGCGGAAGAGGGCGCGGCCAGGATGTTAGACACGCTCTGGGACAGGGTGACAATGGAAGGGCGGGGAGCATCGGAAGGGATGGAGGTGGTTCCGGCAGCGGCCGACTCCTCGACGGCCTGGACAGACGACACAACGGCAGCGGCAGAGCTGACCTTGGTGCCAGCGGCGGAGGACACGGCAGCAGCAGTGGACTTGGTAGCGACGGCGGCGGCGGAAGACACGGCGGAGGAGGCGGAACCGGAGTTGCCGCTGCCGCTTCCGTTGCTCATGCAGGCGAAGGAGATCTTGGAGACGTCGGCGGCGGTGGTGGGGCCGGAAAGATCCCACTCCATGGAGACGTAGGGCCAGCAGACGCGGCCGTCAGACATGGTGACCATGTCACCGGCGACGTAGGTGTTGTCCGAGGAGATGGCCTCACCGGAGGTCTTTCCGGCGCTGGTGACGAGCTGGAACTTGGTGCCGGCGAAGGTGCCCCGGCAGCCCATGGCGTCGAAGTCGCAGATGGGGTTGGAGATCTCCTCCCAGGACACGAGCGCGTTCTCGCCGTCAAAGGCGGCGACGTGGGCGTTGGAGCAGTCGTTGGAGCCCTCGGTGAGCCAGTTGACCTGGCTATCGCCGTCGGCGGAGGGAACAACCGAGGTGGCCTGGTCGCCGATCAGCGTCTTCTTATCAGAGAACAGGGCGACGGCGATGTTGCGGTTGTTGGTGCGGTTGGCCGACGTGGTGTAGCCGGCGCCCATCCACTCGTTCTCCGTCAGGTCGATGGCGCCGCGGGACACCCACGAGAAGATGTACTTGGGCGAGTCGATGAAGCGCGAGAGCACGCTGTAGGAGCCGCCCATTCCGCCCATGGGCTCGTTGCTGGCGCCGTTGATGACATGCTCGTTGGAGACCTTGACGCCGTTGTTGCCCATGCCCTGGGTCTCGGTGTTGAGCCAGATGGCGCCCTGGTCCTCAGCGCAGAGGGATGCGAAGGGAGCCTCGTCGGCCTCCTCGAAGGCGATACCGGTGTTGTGCGAGCAGCCCCAAGAGGAAGAGGCGCCGGCGATCTCCTCGATCTTACCGGCGGGGGTGATGTAGCGGATGGCGTCGCCGAAGTGGCCAGAGGCAGAGCCGTCGTACGAGGTGACGACGATGTAAGCGGCGTAGTAACCAGCCTTCTCGGAGAAGACGAGGTCACCGTTGATGTCGGGGGAGGCAAGCTTGTCAGTGGAGTCGATGCCGGGTCCGCCGAGCAGAGTGCGGAACGTCTTGGCACCGTTGGTGTATCGGTAGAGAACCGCAAGAGCGACGCCATCAGCCTCTTCGCTGACAACCTCGTTGGTTAATAGGGCTTTACTCCCGAGTTAGTGGTCATGAAAGATAGTTGTTCGGGCTAGGGATCTAGTTACCGAAACCGTCGTTGTGAGCAACAAGACCACCGGCCTCCTTGCCGTCGGCGATGCTAACAGCACTGCCGACCGCGGCGAAGGTCTTGGGGTCAACACCCTGGACGTGCACGCCGGTGCCGCTGGCATCGAGGTAAGCCAGGTAGGCCTTGGAGCCGTCGGGGGAGACGGCGAAGGGGGTGCGGCGATGGTGAGGGTAGCCGGTCCAGTAGGCCTCCTTGACGGGGTTGAACGAGGCGGTCAGGCTCAGCGAGTCGACGAAGTTCTCGAGCGAGGACGAGGTGAGCTGAGCAGCTGCCAGCGCCAGGCCGGCAGCAAAGGTGAAGAGGTGTCGAGTCATGGTGGTAACTGGTTAAAAGAACGAGAGTATCAAGTCAAAAAAGAGTGCGGACGTGAACGTCAAGTTGGTAAAGATCGTTGGAAAAGAAAGTCAAAGAATGTAAAGAGGTGAAAAGGGACCCCAGGTCAAAAATCCAAAGCCATAAAACAGGTTGAAGCTCTTCTTCTCAAGAAGTCGTTGTAAATCCGGGGCGGCATCGTCTCTTTTAAACGACGGCGTTGAGTCTCTGAGTTTTAACAACCCCGGCCCGCCGCATCGTGTAAGCCGGGAGCCACGGCTGCGGCCAAGAACCAGCAGCACGGGACGCGATCGGTGGAAAAATTAGAAATGTTCCGTGTACAGAACCTCGACAGGGCGCTCATTTTACATCAGACAGGCAACAGGTGGTTAAGGCGTTTCAAGCCCCGGTCGGACAGTGGCAGGCCGGGGGCATGGGGCCATCGACTTTGGCCATTTTGCAGTGATTGCTCGCTCTACCCGACCCTGCTCCCCGGGTCAGCCATCGACAGTGGGTGGGCTTATACTGGTGGAGCTTCAACGGCCGTGTGTCCAGTCTGGGCCTAAGGCGAGGCGTGGGTTCGGGGAGCGAGACCACGAGGGACGGTTTCGAAAAGGGCGCCTCTGGCAGTAAACGAGATGGAGGCAAAGACCACCTCATAAGGTGGGCGTCTTCTTTCTGCGGGGAACATCCCCTAATTTCCTAGAGTTTTTAGAGGGGTTGAGTGTTGAATGAGCCCAAGGTGTTGGTTGAGGGATCCCATCTCGGTTAACGACGTTGAAGACCCTTCTGTCGTCTGGGAAGTTGCCGTACAATTCCCCATTGGTTGCCTTGTTTGTTCTTCGTAGTAAAGCCTTCGTAGAGAGGATTCTTGGGGCAAGTCGAGGTCAGACCGCAAGCGCCCAGGCGCCAAAGCCTTGACCAGGGGTTTTATATGTGCCCCTGTTTCGAGAGGTTTCGTCGAGCAAGGTTCCCGCTTGACATTAGCCTGCTCAATACGAGAGATTGATTTCGCGGCTGTATAACCTTAAGGGAGTATTATTCATCAGTGATGGGTTGATTCTCGTTGTAGCAATCCATTGTGAGGCATAATCTGACGATGAACTGAACAAAACACCGTTTCGTTGAGGAGAAGGCAGTAATTAGCGGATCGAAGACAGGAGACAATAGAGGCCGGGGTTTGGACGGCCCATGCCATCCCACCGGGAAACACGCTGGCGAGGGCGAACTAGCCAGGCGGCTTCCAGATCAACAAAACGGCACAGGGACTGGTTCGATCTGCCGGCGGGAAGCGAAGAGGATCATCAAGGTGTAACCCGCCCTGGAGAGGCGAGGGGAGAGAAAAAAGGCGTCGTATTGCAGGCGGGATGAAACGCGCCCTCGTACGTACTCTCTCCAAGGACTAGGTCTAGTGTTTGTCGGAGAGTTCTGTAGGTCTCGGTCTCCAGATAGTTCCCCTGGCACTTTTATTAAATCACGACTTATTCATTAAGGAGCCTCGATCCAGAACCAGGGGTCTCACTGCACATCACCACGGCCCCTAAAAATGGAGGCTTCGGGATGGTGAGACTGAACAACTTTTAATGATGGCACGAACTAAATATATCTTAAACTAAAGAATCTAGTAATTCTGCCTCCTACCCTATTCATGAATGTATTTAATTCATGCATTTAGGCCAAGTTACTACAACACTCTCAGCCTAAACGCGGCCAAGTGTTAGCCTAGGAGCGGCCGCCTTACAAGCTTTGACTATGCCGGTTACGGCGCACCCAACACTCATTCTGGCCTCGCTTTGCCGCCCAGATCTCGTATTTACATCTGGGCGCAAGCAGTCGTCGTGAGGCAAAATATCGCCATTCTGCTGCTTACGAGAAGCTGCCTAATGACCCTCCAGTTGACTTGATCAATCTCGCAAGAGAAGCCTTCATCTCGGGTCGACCATTTCTCTACTTCACCATCTCCTCATCCAACATCACCATGGCCGGCTTTCACGCCGAATCCTGGCGGAGGCTCTTCTCCAACGCCCTCCACGCCGTAGCCGTCCTTGGCGGTCTTGTCTCGACCCTGTTGGTGGTCCTTGTCGCCGTGTCCGGTACTGCTCTCACCCACTCCGACGGGGATCATCTCCTTCTGAAGGACCAGGCGCTCGTCTCGGTATGTTTCCCTTTTGTTCTTCGCCGCCGCACAGCTCTGACCCGTCCTCACTACCTCAGTTCAAAGGCCTCGTCCCCAACAATGACAGCTCCGAGTTTCTGGTCCACCTGCACTGGTTCGTGAGCTCCTTTGCCTGGGAATACCCCGACGCCCCGGAGGGAATCCCAACGGCCGGCATTGCCTCTAGGGGCCTTCGCTTCTCGTCGGACATCCTCCAGGACTTGCACAAGATCGCCGCCGATGTCCAGCTCCCCCCGGACAGCTACGACTGCCCGCGCCTCGGCGGCTTCGCGCCCAAGTGCAAGAATGTCTTCTTCGAGGCATGGCGGTCGTTCGCTGTGGCTGATGGCCTCCCCATCATCGGCTGGCTGACCTGCATCATGCTCGTCTCCGCCGTCGTGCTCTTCGCCCTCACCATTGCGTCGGAATGGATGATCCGGAAGCGGCCCTACTGGATGCGATGTCGATGCATCGCTCTCAAGCGCTTCTGCCCGTGTCCAACGGGCGCCAAGGAGGAAATCGAGAAGCTCGATGACCACGTGTGGGACAGGATCCGGCTGGCCTACTGGGCCTTGACCGCGGCGTACTTCCTGCTTCCCGCAGCCCAGGGCACATTCAATGCTATCTTCCTTCTGAGATACATGGCCTACATCGAAGAGAGGCTGCCGGAGGGCATCAGCATGGAGGCTAAGAGGAATATGACGGGCGAGATGACGCTCTGGGCCGCCTTTCTCTCCAGTGCGGTGAGCGCGGTGTGCATGCTCGTCAAGTGGCGGCTGAGCAGACGACCCAAGGGATGGATGGATGAGCAGAGTCTGGGTCAACTGGAGCGGTCTTCGGTGGATGAGCCCGAGGAGGCTCCTCCAGCTGGACGGACGGAGGCAGATGATGACGTGAGGTATACCGACTAGATCTTGGATAGAGAGAGATGTTGCTACGAGAGACGATAAGTTAGATTTCTGTATAATTGAAACGTTTAGCCCAATGAACTTCTCTCTCCCTCGATATCTTTATAATTCATGTCATGCTAGACTAAAAGAATCCCACCTATTTCCCCAGTCTCGGAGTCTCCTGCTCACTTCGTCGTGCAAGCTCCCCACACACTTGGCGTACCACCCATCAGCGAACTGTTATCCAATCCTCAGTTAACCTTAATACTCCCGTTACTTAATGAGTTCCCAACTTGACTCGCTAGCCATCTTCCCCCCTCCTCGCTTGACCAAATAGACGCTGGCCATATCCCAATTTGTCATGCACCCCGCAACCCGTCGAGATCCACACGACTCATATCTGGGAGTAGTTCGGACCTAATTCTGTCTCCAAGGGCGGGGGAACCGGCTGCCTATCTCGAGACGGCGATCCGGGACCGGCTACGGACCGGTCTCACCTCCCAGCCGGGCTCTCTTTAAGTCAGACCCGTCTCTTTGAATCTTGAATACCGGCATATTCAAGATCCATCCTCGAATTCAGTTTAATAAACATGTTTTCACCAGCATCTCTCCGAGCAGCACCGCTGCGCCGGCTCGCGACACGGCAGACCGCCCGTTCCTTCGGCCATGCCGCTCCGCGGCCGCGTCTCGTCGTGCCGTCGCATTCAGCATCGCAGCGTCTTGCGAACCATCCGTCCAAGCCCGTCCAGCACTCTGCGTCGTTCGCGACCAGCGCCGAGGCCGTTGCGCCCGCCCCGTCGCCCGTCGCCGAGGAGAACCAGAACTTCGCCGCCGTCGCTACCGGCGGTATCGCCTACCCCGGCATCCCCAAGATCGAGGATCCGTACCAGAAGCGGCAGTGGCAGCTCGAGCACATGGCCGGTGCCTTCCGTGTGTTTGCGCGGCTGGGCTTCACCGAGGGCGCGGCGGGACACATCAGCGTTCGCGATACCGTCGACCTCAATACGTTCTGGATTAATCCGTAGGTTGGATCCGTGCTTACCCTGAAGGATGTGAGCAAGACGGTGAGAACTCTCGCTTACAGTGGCATAGTATGGGCAAGCACTTCGGCATGTTGACGGCCAGCGATATGGTCCACATCGACGAAGACGGCCAGGTCATCGGCGGCAACCGTGCAGCAGTCAACGCCGCGGGCTTCATGATCCATTCCGCCATCCACAAGGCGCGTCCCGACGTGCACGCAGCTTGTCACGCGCACTCCAAGTTCGGAAAGGCGTGGTCGACGTTCGGACGACCGCTGGACATCATCAACCAGGACGCGTGCATGTTCTGGAATAACCAGAGCGTGTACTCGAGCTTCGGCGGCGTGGTGCTGGCCGCGGAGGAGGGCGAGAACATCGCGAAGGCCCTAGGCCCCGTAAACCGCACCGTCGTGCTGCAGAACCACGGGCTGCTCACGGCCGGCGGCACCGTCGACGAGGCCGCGTATCTGTTCTCGCTGATGGAGCGCTCGTGCGAGGTGCAGCTGCTGGTGGAGAGCGCTGGGCTGGAGAAGCGGGCTATTGGGGAGGAGGAGGCCAAGTTTACGTATGAGGTCAACGCGGACCCGGTAAGTTGCACTCGAGACGATGCCATGCTATGCTTAGGTACTGACGTGATATTAGGAAACGCTTTATACAGAGTTCCAGCCTGATTTCGAGTATGAGATTTGGAAGTCCAAGGGAGAGCTGAAGACGGGTCTGTAGACGATAGGAGCAATATGATACCATGTGGAACTTATTCCTTTACAATAATCATCACAGTATAGAGGTAGTGTCCACTTCTCTCAGAATCGGGTCTTCGGTGACGTGTGATCCGTCATCAACAACTGGTTTTAGAGTTTTGGGGATGTAAAGAAGCTTGTATTTGGTGGTTCAAGTAGCCATCTTCTCGATTTGTTGATAAAATGATGAGGCTACAGTACTGAACATCTCCTCACTGAGAAGCGTACAACGCTACTCATCCTCTTACGACATGGACAACTTCCCTCACAACCTGGGAACCATAAGCTCATCCGCCACCGGCCGCAACACGCTGAGGATCTCCTCGGCGCCTCGACTCCCCGACGCCAGAGCGCCCTCGATCTGGCCCCTCCACACATGGCTCGTCTCGGAACCTACAAAATGCAGCTTGTCCTCGACCGCCCACTGGTCCTGCGCCAGGTCGCGCAGGTAGCAGGTTGGAAGCGCAGGGCAGGGGACGTGCCGTGCCCATGGCTTGGAGTTGAGGTCCGACCAGACGATTTTGACGGGGTTCGGGAAGGGCACAAACTGGCCGAAGAGGTCGTTGACGTGGGCGAGGAGAGTCTCGTGCCGCTCCTCCTCCGCCATGTCCCACAGCTCGCGGCCGGTCTCGCCCGCAACGACGCAGGTCAGCGAGTAGACGCCATCAGCATCGCTTGAGGAATCCCGCGTCTCCCAAACAGGGCCGCCGGCGCTCTGGGCGAAGCCGTTGAGGCCCTGCTCGCGCCACCAGGGCTGGTCGTACTCCAGGACCACCTCGGTGTGGAAGCCGGGCTGCTCGAAGGCCTGCATCCACTGCTTGTGCTCACCGAGCGACGGGCTGAAATCGAGGTTGCGGTACGCGGCGGTGGGCACGGCCAGGACCACGCGCGAGCACTGGAAGACGTCGCCAGCGAGTGTGGTCAGGACGACCTTGTTGCTGGACGTCTGGTCGATCCACTGGACGGCCTGCGACGGGACCACGGAGCCGGGGGCGAGACGGTCGGCCAGGGCGTCGCAGAGCGCCGGAGGGCCGGAGCGGAAGCGCACACGGCGGCCGGGACGGGCCGGCTGGCCGACGGCGTTGAGGAAGCCGCCGGCGGTCTTGCAGACGAGGAGGAAGTAGAGGGCGGGGACGTCGCGGGCGGCGAGGCCGAAGAGCGAGGCGGTCCAGGTGTCGGCGAGCTTCTGGATGGTCGGGGTGGCGCCCTGGGACACGACGAGCTCGCGGACGTTCATGGAGCCGAAGTTGGGGAGCCAGAGGGTCGGGTTGTTGAGATCGACGCGCTGGGAGAGGCCCTCGAGGTTGTCGCGGACGCGGGAGTAGGACCGGCGGTCATGCTCGGAGAACTGAGGGATGTTAGATACATTGCGTTGATGTCGCCAGAGTTTCAAGAAGTTTTCAACACTCACGTCCGGAACACTGTCGTGCTCGTAGCTCCCGGCGCCCTGCATGACGCTCTTCCCGGCGGCCAGCTTCTCCTCCACCACGTCGATGCCGAGGCTGCGGACGAGGTTCCAGGCGCGCGGCTGGTGCACGGCGTCGACCATGGCGTCGCGCAGGCGGCCGCCGAGCCGGGCGTGGGCGTCGAGGACGAGGCACGACACGCCGGCCTGCTGCAGCTCGTGCGCGGCGTTGAGGCCGCTGAGGCCGGCGCCGACGACGATGACCTCGGCGGAGCGGGCGGCGGCGGTCCGGTGTCGGGGGGGAGAAGTGTCGAGGGATGCCATCGTGTCTGGGAGTGGGTGTTTCTAGGAGGAGCCGTTGTCGTGGGTTCGGTCTAAGTCGTCTGCTTCGTTCTCGGGGGTGGAAATAGCTTCAATTCGAGGGAGGAGAAAGAGGAGCTGGAAGCCAGGAAAAGAACCAACAAGAAGGAAACCAATTCCAAGCGAGAGAGAAAGATTTCCGTCTCCGCGTTAAAGAGATGCAAGACCCCAGACCCCAGTTCCCGGACCAGCTCCGCCTCGGCTTCACCTCTGACCCGATGGAGTCAACCCAGGCCGCCCATTTGTCAATTCCGCACCGGTGCCGCGCCTTGGACTCCACCGCGCTCGCCGTAGCTTTCCTACTCTGTCGAGGTGCCGAGTTTGGCTCTCGCCGCGAGATCCCCGAGCCGGCTCCGCGGGTTCCCTTGATAGATCCAGAACGGAAAGGGGACCCGTCGGCTGTTTTCGCCTTGTTCGGTTAAAGCCTTGTCCCTGTGTATTATCATCACTGATTCCGCCGAGATTTCGTCATGTTTCCATTTCCGGGCGGCTACCCGAGGCCACCATCTATAAGACAGCAGTTTTCGCAACTCACCTCTGGCTAACCGACATAAATCAATAGCTTCAAGATGCTGTTGATTGACCATTTTCTCACTAGTCAATCTCAAAGCCATGCAGACCAGAACTCGGCTAGCCCATCTAGGAAGATACATGGCATCTTGTGCTTGCAGCTGGTCCCCGGCTCAATGTCGACGCTGCAGCGGGGCTTTGTTTTATTGAGCCGGAACATATTGTCCTCAACTCACTCACCCTACAACTTAATCAATTGACAATCCACGAAGTAAATTGCTTTCACGGACAGAGTCTTGTATTCTCAGAGCTGTCTCCTCGTGTTATCCGCCCTGGGTCTGACTTAAACTGTTAACTCTTCACGCGTTTGCAGTATATTAGAAGATCAATTCACTCTTGACTTGCATTTCGACTTCTTTTCCGACAAACATCGAATCCCCCGAAACTTGCATCGAGTAACTTATAACTAGCCACCCGATAACTATGGCTACTTGCGCCGAACACTCTCACAGTAGAGACTTTCGCCACCACTTCTCCTCTTCCTCCAGCCACAGCCTCACATTCTTGGGCTGCGAGAACCCATGGCCCTCCTCTGGCGCAACGATAATCTCCACGTCGCCACCTTTGGCCTTGATGGCATCCGCCATATACTGGGCCTGCTCCAACGGTGTCACCTTGTCCTGTCCCCCGTGCAGCAGCAGCAGTGGCGACTCGATCTGGTCTGCCTGGTACAGGGGACTCCGCTCGCGGTAGATTCTCTCTTTGTCCGCTTTACTCGAACCTGGCGGAATCAGTAGGTGGTCCATGTAGTCAGACTCGAGCTTGTGCGTCGACTCGTCGAGGAGTTTAACGTCGCTGATGCCGGAGAGGCAAACGCCCGCGGCGAACGTCTTCGGATGGCGCGTTAGGGTCTGTAGCGTGTTGTAACCGCCGGCACTAACACCGGTGATTCCTACCGCACCCGATCTCACTTTCTGCGTCCCGATGAGATATTTCGCGAATTCTGCGGCATCGTCGGAATCTACCAGACCCCAGTTCCCAAACAGAGCCTCGCGGTACTGGCGCCCATGCCCAGTGGAGCCGGCGTGGTTCAGCGCAACGACGGCATATCCCCTCGACGTAAAGTACTGAGTCCGAACTTTGAGGCCCGGTCCTGTGTAAGAAGTTGGGCCTCCATGAACCACAATGATGAGGGGTGGCAGGTCACCTTGCGGCGCATCAAAGTTTGGGTTGTGTGGTAGCCAGAGAAAGCCGTGGATGCGTCGACTCTCAGCGTCCGCAGAAGTAACAGCTAGCGACTCTGGTATCGAACATAGAGACTCTGGGAATGCCTCTTCTGTTGACTTTCTTACGGAAGTCATCGTGACGGTCTCCCCTAGTTGAAACCGATACAACGCCTCGGGTGTTGTTGTCCCGCCTCCGATGACGAAGAATGAAGAGTCGTCTAGGCGAGCCACTGACTCCAGCGCGATTTCGGAAAGAATCGATGCATGTGCAAGTTCCTGCCAAGATCCCTTGTCTAGGTCGATGAGAACCAACTGGGCAACTCCGGATGTGATCGGACAAGCGACGAGATGTCGTTCCGACAATGGCGCATATGTGTGACTAAGTGGTATCAGTTAGCCGAGCACGCAAAGCAGTCAGGTATCAACCCACCTCCCCTGGTACCACCGGAGATCTCCAAATTCGGAATCATCTAGGTTGTCTACCTTGACCTCGACCGGTTCATCGTGGCCTAGGAGGATGCGGAACAGACGACGGTAGTTTTCGGTCTCCTTCCCGAAGAACAAAGACCCATCGGGACCCCATCGAGGCTCGGCAACGCCCTCGCGGTTATCTCCAGCTATCAAATTGACGTTAGAGATGGAACCATCAGACTTCCAACTTGCCGAGTATAGCTTTGCTGCATCAAAGGGGAGATCGGGATGGTTCCATTCAAGCCAAACCAGCTTCGTCCCGTCAGGGCTGAAATACGGAGTGTAGTAGAAGTCAGCATTGTCGAGAATCCGTTTGACTTCTCCAGTTTGGGTGTTGATGGCCACAATGTAGTTCCTAACTTCGCTAGGCGTGTCCTTCTCATGATCCTCTTCGCTTGCCAGCACCCAAGGATGCAGGGGGTGTGAGTCGAAGTTAGAATATCTCAGTTTGGGTGAGCCAGTGAGAAACGAAACCTCTTTGGTATCAGGGCTTAGGATGTGGACGGTGTTGTCTTTGTTGGAGAAGATGATGCGGTCGTCTGGAAGCACGGCATACGTCGAGCCGCCATACTCGTAGACTGTATTCTTGGCACTGTACTCGGCAGGTAGAGTGTCTTTCAGACCGTCTTTGGTGACTTCTATGATAGAAGTGCCACTAGCTTCTCTGCTCTCGGTGTAGAAGGCCCGCCCAGATTTCGCCTACCCCTCATCAGCACGAATTAGTCAACGGTGTAGAACATGGCATTTGTACACTGGCGCGAGGGGAAGAGAGCTTCCGGCTCTTGGAAACGACGGAGTCGACGGAGATGGGCGACTCCCACAAGCCATATGGAGCAGTTTTCTTGGATGCCATTATGCGGGCGGAGGCGACGGGTATCAGTGAGATATGAAGCCGACAGAGAAAAAAGTCGGAGTTTGGTGTTCTCCCAGCCGCACAAAAGAGAAGGATTGTTCACGTGATGAAAGTAAGGTAGGACAGCAGGTTGTTGAGACACGTTCCTTCCCATTGGAGTGTTTAGGCATCTACAAGGCCAATGGCTACGCGGCGTTCTGTAGGATCATGATTCACTGCCCAGCGATGTGGAAATGGATGAGGAAAGGGCCTCCCGTCCAGATTGCGCCACTCTGTAGGTACCTACCTAAAGCCACTTAGCTCCTGCGGGTACCTAGGTTGCGTTGCTCACCTCAACTCACGCTCACAAAGTTGCTCCCGTCTTATGTTGACAAATTCTATTCCACCCAGTCTCTCTTTCCTCGTCTGGCGTCACTTTTAGGGCATGGAAAAGACAGCGTCCACGCCTCAGAAGAGGCCACAGCGGCCAACCGTGTTTGGGTCGCGGGTCTCGTTGTGTGTCGCCATCCTGCTCTTCCTTCATAGCATCCATCTATACAACCAGCGCCGCCACACCAGTCATCGCGACCATGACATTGAGGGTATTTACGGCAGGTTTCCCAAGCCTGATGATCCCTTTCAGCTCCTTCCATGCACCAACGCGACTTTGCCGCCAGAGCTTGACGACCCCGAGCCAGGGAAGACCTGGCGCGCGCTGTATGACCCGGATCCAAGCCATTGGAGCTGGGGCAATGCGTCGTTAAGTGGCGCCGAGCATGATGACGATCCTCATGCTGGCCGCGGAATATATCTCTGTGGATATCTTGATGTGCCGCTCGACTACACCAACGAGTCTGACTCCCGCATCGCCCGTCTCGCTGTGACCAAGTTCCAAGTCTCCGGGCTTGCCCGTGTCCACGGCGTCTCGGGCCACGGAGCCGGACACCGGAGTGAGAGGACCATCGTTATCGAGCCCGGCGGCCCCGGCGGCAGCGGCACCTCCTACACGTGGCGTGCCGCCGAGCTCGTCACCAAGCGTCTCAGCGATGGCAAGTTCGATGTCCTAGGATGGGACCCGCGGGGCGTCAACGCTTCGCTCCCGGCCTTATCCTGCTTCCCCTACGACGCCGACCGGGATCGCTGGTCGCTACTCGCCGGGCAGTATCGCGAGGTTTCGCACTCGCCTATGGCGCAGCTGGAACTCACCGATACCATGAACGACGCCATATTTCGTGCTTGCTGGCAGCAGTACGGCGATATCCCACGCTTCGTCTCCACGGCCTTCGTTGCTCGGGACCTAGAGGAGATTCGCAAGGCGCTGGGGGAGGATGAGCTGACGGGATACCTCGTCAGCTACGGCACGGGCATTGGGCAGACCTATGCCAACATGTTCCCTGATAGCGTGGGCCGCATGATCCTCGACGGAACCGAGTATGTCAAAGATCACCGCCTGCTTGGAGGATTTGGCTGGACGGCTCTGGATAATGTCACCGACGCCTGGGCGGATGGGTTCCTTGGTGAGTGCGTCAACGCCGGCCCAGAACATTGCGCCCTCGCAAAGTCCAAAGACGGGCTTCCCGTGTCCGTCAGAGACCTTGGAAAGCGCATGGAGACGCTGGTGACGTCCCTCGTCGAGAAACCCATCGCAGGATACACCGACTTCAGCGGCCCTTCCCTCATTACATACTCGGTCCTCGTCCTCGCCATCTACGGGTCTCTTTACAACGCACAAAGCTGGCCTGCCCTCGCCCAGATGCTTTCCGAGCTTGAGGACGGCAACTCGACCCTAGCCGCTGCCATGCTGGATCATAGCATGTGGCAATATGACCCCACGCTACCACCGTCTCCATCCCGTCGCCCATCCTCTGACGAGCTTGGCGCTCTCGTCATCTGCGCCGACGGCTACGACGCGCCCCTTCCCCCCGACGGCTTGACCTGGTGGGCCTCACTCTGGGCCAACATGACAGCCGACTCTTGGATCGCAGGCAACTCGCGCTTCCTCGACGTCTTCCCTTGCCGGCACTTCACCAAATACTGGCCTGAACCCGCCGAGGTCTACCGGGGCGACCTGAACAACACCCTCCACCACCCAATCTTACTGATTGCCGAGACGTACGACCCGGCAACGCCGCTGCGCAACGGGAGGAGGTTGCTCGCGGAGATGGGCGACAACGCGCGGCTGGTTGCCCACCACGGATACGGTCACTCTTCGAGAGATGCGTCAAACTGCACGGATGCCATTGCTAGAGACTTCATTCTCGAGGGAAAGTTGCCTGAGGAGTCTGAGACGGCATGCTATGCGAATGAAAAGCCGTACCTTTATGGTGTAGGCAAGGATGGAGTGTCCACAACAGCAAAGGAGCATTGGGATCCCGTCCATGAGTGGATCGAGCATGTCAGGACGCTCGTTTGGTAAACGCGTGCCGGTGTTTCTAGATTGAGTAGCATGTCACATTGCCATTCTCGAATATAATATCTTCACAAATAACAAGCCCGTCAACCTTTTTTCTTACCAAGCCTCTTCCGCCTGAGCAGATATCTAGTTATGAATCAACGGACGTCCGACTATTAAAAGTGTCCTTTTCTTGACCATTATCTAACCGTTGACCAGCCGTTATAGCGAGATAGAGCACCCGGTTCGCGATTAATATTCTCAGTTATTCGACGCAAATATCTTCAGGATGCCCCCAAACGTTAACACGAAAGAATTTCCATGCCATCCCTTTTTAATCAAGCCTTTTGACCAAGGTTTTTCTCCCTCCCCCTAGCCAGAATTTTATCTAAAAGTACCTAGGTTTGGTGGTAAACACTTGCCGTTGATAGTCAGAGTTCGCTTTAGCAGAGGTCTCTGATGCTTGAACGTCTGTCGTCGTCGTCGCCGCCGCCGTCGCCGTCGCCGTTTCCACCATTGTCGTCGCGTTCCTGGTCAAACACTCGTCCATCGGATCCGAATCCACCTTACACAACTCCACGCACGCGTCCATCTCCGAGCCCTTCCGCCGCGGGACCGGGACATACGGTGTCACCCACTCCGTCTGGCACTCCTGCAAACATGGAACTGCGCTGCACGGCACGTCGTAGACGTATTTCTCGATACCGTAGTCGGCCAACTCGTATGCGAACTCGGACCAGTTTCCCGTCGCGCCCGTGAGGTTGAACGTCGTGGCGGAGAATATAGAAAAGGTCGGCTGGTGCGTTACCGTAGTGCCGTTGTCGAGCGGCGTGAAGAAGTTGTAATCCAGACTGTAGGGGTAGCCGTCCGGGAATGAGGCTTTGGGGATGGTGGTGTTGAAACTGGTTAGGTCCGTCGACACGCAGCCCTCAAGATAGCCTACGTAGTCAACTTAGAGGGAGCACCGGCTTAAAAATTCGGTGAGAGATACAGTATTGGCGCCAGATGATCAGTTCCCCAGTCCGATCTGTCTTGGTATCGTGCGTCGGGTCACCCATGAGGTATATCCTCATGTACTTCATATCGCATCTCTCTGGGCCCTGGCAGTCCGCCGAATCCGACGAAGCGCTGGAGAGGTTGATGAATATCGTAAACGGGTCGCCTGCTTCAACGACTACTGGCGTGGTGAAACCGTTTTTATCAGCTGCGCGTACAAGAGTCGCTAGCAATAGGAGACTGAGAGGGAGCATCGTGCGTGTTGTCGTCGACGCTTAGATAGCGTTGACGAGTTGGGTCAAAGGCACCAAAAAGCCTCTCCGCGACCAGTCGACTTTAAACATGAGCAAATGTGCAGCAGGCATCGTTCTTCCACAGTAAGAAAGGGCATTTATTGGGCCGCCAAGGATCGCATCTGCTGTGCCTCTTTATGCTAAACTACCTGCTTAGGATCCCTGTCTCTATCATGTTACCCCTCATGTATGCCCTTTTGTAACCCGGCTCACAGATGAATCAACCATCTTCTCAAGTATGTGAAATGAAAGCCTTATTAGATTACAATAACACTACTGTATTTACCAAGTCGTTTCTTCTAGAGAGTTATGTAGTTACCGTGATGGGCGTGGTCAGCCCCAAGACTCAATAGCAAAGCACGCGACTCCAATACGTCATGGAGTCGGCGTCTGAATAATATGTATAAGCAAGAAAACAATTCAGAGACATATACGTCATTAGCCATGTGGTATTCGCGTTCAGCTCATCGCCTCATTCTAAAACTTGGGTAGCAAGAATCTCGTGACGTTGGGATTCCCAATCGTTGGCGCATGTCAACACCAAAGCCACCTGACCCACGTGTTGTGATACTTACGCCACACCCCCAAGTCACGCAGGGCGAGAAGTACCATCAGGCGCGGAAAGTACTCACAGGAATAATTAAAAGGAAGATACTTTCGCTTGAAAATGACCCTGATGAGTGGACTCTTGAGTCGTCGTGTCGTCAAGAATGACCCGGTTTCCGGGAGCGAGAACGGATAATAACTTGTCAAGAATCATTAGTGTCATAAGATACAGATATATACAGTTTGCACCACATATATACAGAGCACCCTGCCACCCCAACTCCTAATCCACTCGTCTCCTACTCCCTGGCCGCCTCCTTGTTGGGTCGGGTATGGGTTTCTGGACCTTACTCAACGCCTCTTCCGGACTTCTCCGGGTCTCCTTCAAGGTGCCTTCGCGGCGATGTGCAAAGTGGTGTTTCGGTGATGGTGAAAGTGAGCGTCGGTGAGGTGAGGGAATCCGTCTGGACACCATGGACTTATACTCAATATAGCAGGATGCAATGGTTTCCTGTCGGGGGGTAGGTGTGTCGGAGTCTAGGGTATCGTTACTGAAATCGAACGCGTCGAAAGCATCTTCAGGAAATTGAGCCGCTGGAAATTCATCTTCGAGATCCTCCTCAACGGTGTCGTGAACATGGTCCTGATCGTGGGCCTCATCCATCGACGACGGGCTCTCTGCGCAGTCAGAGACGGAGGCGGTGTCGCCTTCGTCACAATCATCCGACTGCGAGGTCTCGTCATCGTCGTGAACGTGTGACCGAGTCAATCCAGGGACAAAATGTCCTGACTCGGACCCAGAAAAGGACATTGAGCGTGAGGGAGGGTTGGAGGAGTAACCGTGCGACTCCAAGTCTGCCGCTGGTGATGATGCGGAAGACTCGGAGTGCTCGGCCTCGGAGTTGGGGGGTGAAAGGGGGCCCTCAGGGACGTGAGAGGACCGGATTTTGGTATGGATGGAAAGAGGTTCTTTGGTCATGACAACATCATCGCCAAAGAAACTAGGAAGGGAGGCATCATCGACGCTGCTGGCCGAGGTGCTTTCGGTTTTGACGCTGTTGGTCTCGGAATAGGTGGAGGAAGAGACGGAGACGTTGTCGTTGTTATCGACATAGCCATCGGGAAGATAGCTTGCAAAGTAACGGACGATGGAGTCAAAAGACTTCGTCCTGAAGAGTTGGAGAGCGTACTGCCAGTGCTCCGAGTCCATCAGCTTGGGGTTGGCGATGATCTCAACGGCCAGCGACTCGAGACTCTCGTGGAGCTCGGTGAGCCGCTGGCGTTGACGGTCGGCCATCAAACGGTGGAACTCATCTGGAGTATCGGCATCGCGGGAGATTTCGTAGACGTCGTGGTGGAAAGCCTCGGGGTCCTGGATGTTGAAGGAGAAGGTGTTATACTGATCGTGGAGTTTGGTAAAGAGGTCATCCCTCTTCATGCCGAACTTCCATGCTGGCCAAGACCAGCTTGGGTCGTCCATGTCGAGGTCACTGTAGTATGGGGGTCTTGGACAGCGGAATCGTGATTGTTCGGGGGGGAATTTGGGAGGAAGGAGGTAGTTTGGTGCACCGCGTAGATGGTTCAAAGCTCGAGTGAGCTTTGTGATCTATTTCATAGCCATGGCGGAGATCCGGGGTCGGCTAGTGCTCAGCGGTCGTGAGAAAGCTGGAGCGGCCGACTTTTTGGTGGTTTTGAGTGAGTTCGAGTGCTGGGTTGTGTGGTTCGTGGGCGGGCTGGCTGGGCGTGGTGACGGTAACGAGAACAGGATCACTGGTGGTTTGGGGTGCGCCGACTAGCAACATAATCCAGAGCGTGTTTGCCCCCAACCCAAGGGCGGCGGTTGTGGCCTTAGGCAGAGATTGTGGCACCGAACAGGCATTTTAATTGGATGCACTGACCATCACTCGGGCACGCGAGACTGCAAATGCATCACTCCGCCGCTTGTCCAGGCCAATTAGAAAAATGTCGAAATCGAGACGCCCAATCATCGATTTTGATGTGGGACCACCAAGATCTGTGCGGCCAATTGAAAGCAGGTGGTGCACACCTCCGGAGCTAAGGGGAAAAAGGGTGCCACTTTGCTGACCCACTGTGCATATAATGTGGATTCGTCACTGTATCCACTGTGTGAACGGTATTCCAGGCCGAACATCGCTACCCAGTCGTCACCTCACTGATTGATCTCATGTCACCGTGTCCGTTCTTCAGCGCAGGCTGCTTGCTTACCTACGCCACGCTGACTCACCATGAATTGCACGGAATACCTCCTCCGGATCAACTGGTTCCTCGCTGGGCACACGGCAAATGACCTTGCCCTCCAAGTCACTCGGTGGCGATCGTGACAGCCTCACGTTGAGCCTGGAGTCAGGCCTTGCAGTTTCTCATTCACTTCCTCGTTCACTTTGCCCTCCTTTCTCGTGGTCGCCTGGTCGGGATGACGCCGATGTCGTCATCATTTTTGCTGCCTCCGAAAGGAACTGGCTGCTATTTTGGCCGTGTTGCCAGATCACCTGGTTCATCCTCGGACAAGACGAACACTCTTCTCAGCCCCAGTTCAAGGGCTCAGCTCAGTGTAAGCCCCGTTGCCCCGGTCTGAGGCCCGTCAAACAGCACAGCCGCCGTACTTCATCGGCGAATAGCAAGCGTGTGGCGCAGACATCGATCGGCTTCTCAAGGATTCGACACAGCAACAAGTCACACTGCTGCATGTGCTGGCTGCAGAGATACCTGGGGCGAAATCACAGCCACCCACGCACCTGGTTTACCAACTGGTCGCTCCGCATCTGCGACTGGTCTTTCCCAGCCCTATTTCGGGTGTGCTTTGTAACCTATCGAGGTGATCGAAAGATACATGATGCCACCAGCAAAATCCCCGGTAAGCCCTGGGTAGATTCTGCCCTGCAGGCTCTCTCTCTCAGTCCCAGGCCCCAGGGACAGGCTCCCGTTGCGCGCCGCTCCTCCCGCTGGCTTCTGCTGCCTCCACCGCAGGCCCAATGATAGGCTGCGAGCTGCACAGGCTAGGGCCAGACAGGGCCCTCACCGGCCCCATGGCGAACCTGGCCGGGGGAGCTACGGATAGGTCTTTGGCTCGTCGAGACTTGGGAATGACGGGGTCAGTTCCTCGCTGTGGAGGCTGAGACGAGACGAGACTCCATCAGCAGGCCTAACGGGCTTCCTTTCTGCCCCCATCAAAAGACCCTGGTTTGCCCTTCTGATGCGTGTGCTTGCCCTCTCGCGCCCTCTCGCCCCGGAACAAGTCGATTTCTGTCCTGTTCCATGTGCCGCTGCCGTCTGGTTCCTGCTTTTGATTACCTTAGTATCTGCGGCTACCCAAGTATGAATACTGCGCTGCACCCATTGCTTGCCTAGCCACAGCGCACTCCTCTGACCCCCCTTTCGCAGTTCGCACTCGTCCCAGGCCCCTTGTCGCTACTTGTTACTCGCTGCTCGAGTCACTACGACTGACTACTCGCTCTGCTATAATTATCTGCCTCGGCTGGGACCCAAGTCTGAGCTGAGCTGAGTTGAGCTGATCCGCCATTTGCCTCGACGCCGCATGTCGCCTCACTCATCCTTCCTTACTCGCTGGACGACTCACTCGTCCGCTCATATCTGGACACAACACAACTCAATTTCAGCCTTAGCAACGCAAAGCAAAGCGCAATACAGCAAAGCACAGCGCAGTCCAATACCACGCATCACCATACCTTAGCCTCTTACCCTTTACCTGAGTTTGCTTGGTTGGCTTGCCCGCAGGTACTCTCACTCATCTTTTTTGCTCGTCATCCCATCAGGCTTCAGCCTCCCGCCTGCCCGCCATTCCTGTTTGCTTACCAGCGACGCATGGGTCGTTAGACACGCCAACCTGATGGCCGACCCCAGGCTGGTGCTCTCCGAGGAGGTCTCGGAGGAGCGCACCGAGCCCTTCTCGCAGTCCCAGATTGATACCCTCTTCAAGGGCATCCGCGTCGAGGAACCGGTCCCTCCGGCCGACGCCGCCGCCGTCCCGCTCGACATCCTACACGTCGAGGACCACCACCACAAACAGGGCATCCGCATCCTCGTCCGCCCTTTGACCAGGTTTCCCAACTCGCGGTCTGTCAGCCCGGGTAGTGACAGTTGTCAGTGGCTCGCTCTCCGCGCTGAGGTCGCGTCCTCGGACCAGCCTGAGCACAAGGTCCTGGCCGTGACTCAGACTTCCAAAGATATCAAGTTCTCCGTCCGCATCCCCGGCGAGACTCAGGACGACTCCCCACGACCTCCGCTCTGGTGCGAACTGTATTACGACCCTGCCAGTGACAAGGTAATCTTCTTGAACAAGTCGGATGTGCCGATTTCTCTCTCCGGCGTGTCGCAGACGCCGCTGTCGACACCTCCGCTCAGCGCCGCGCACACCATCAACCCCGGCCTGGCCAAGGCTCTGAAGCCAGGCACCTGGCGCATCACGGTTAGAGACATTGCCGTGCTGGACTTCCGGGTTCTAGAGAAGCGCCCAGTGACGCTGTATCAACCACGGGCACCGATCGTCCCAGAGGAAGTTTCTTCATCGAGCAGTTCTAGTCAGGTTGTATCAGGTGGAAAGCGAGCTTTGACCCCGGAGGTTGATATGAAGAGGGTCAAACGCCGTGTCTCCGACCCGGATGCACCTGGTGAAGACGGTGTCATCATGTTTTTGAGACCTGCCAATGACCCTCTTGTCTTCCCGCTTCCCAATGGTCATGAGAGCAAGGAATTATCTGCCATCAACACCCACCCATTGCTTGACACTGAAAAGGGCCAGACCATTGCAGTACCAGGCGTTTGCGAGCTTGATCAGTACCAGCTTACCAAGCGAGACCCGATTGCGTCGACGTCGTTGTCCTCCGTCTACACGGCAGACCATTCCCACGTGCCCGACAACATCGTCACAGTCAAGGTGCTCAAGACCCGCGTCGCGAACCCGAACGACAAGCCCCATGTACACGAACGGAATGTCATCCGCCAAGCTGACATGTGGTTGCGTGAGTGTAAGAGTCAGGAAGAGCTTCAACACGAGTCCATTGTCCGATACTACGGCGGCGACGCGCGGTTTCTCTCACTCTACATGGAGCATGTAGACGCAAAGGATCTCACCGCCGCCCCTCGATGGAGGAACAAGGCAAACGACGAGTTTCAAGGCGATCGAAACGACGCAGTGAGGATTCTTGGAGACATTGCCAGCGCACTGAACTACATCCACGGTCGCAAGTTGGTTCACAATGACATCAAACCGGCTAATATCCTGTACTCCCCGGACCGTGGCGCCGTTCTCTGCGACTTTGGACTCTCAACACTAGCCAGCAACTCGCCAATGAGCGGCGGAACACCGTACTATGTACCCCCAGAGTTCATCGGACGCAAGCTTCGTGGTCCTGCGTCAGACGTCTGGGCCGTCGGTATCACCATGCTTTACGTCCTGCGTAAGATCCCGTTCCCTGACTGTCGCGCCCGCCGCCATCATCCCCGGCCGCTGTACTGGCAAATCGCCGGCGTCAACAACCCCACGGCACCACACAAGCAGTATGGCAACGGGCAGCCGGCCATCAACCAAATGCGTGACTGGTTATCGGAGATTTTCGACGCGAGAGAGAAGCTGGACAACAAGGACCGACTTGAGCGACTGGTCAAAGAGATGTTGACGCCGAATCCACAACACCGCATCAGCATGGCGAGAGTGTTGCAAGAGCTGGCAGTTGAGCAGAACCCAGGTGGGGGCTGACAATAATCGGAACGACTGAATTATGATTTACGCACCGGATCTATTCTTTTACATTTGAAATTTCCAGACGTCAAGTTCGCTTTGTTTCATGGAGCTGAGACGGGGTATCATGTACTTTGCCACGGTCGCGGCCATTAGCCATGTCTGCAAGTTGACAGGGTGAGCACGATCAAAGACGACGGGAAGCAGTGGCTAACGTATCCCAGATTGAAACATACGACATAGATGATTACAGACCCGGACTAACAGGGAACACGTTTTTGCATCAGGCTCGAAGCAACGGGAGCATTGTTATCCGTTGTGTATTATAGAGCATAGAACGCCTTCATCGTTCATTCATGAGCTCATGAAGGTGACTGACACCTCATCTATTCCTACTGCATTCTTGTTTCTCGGCTCTGCAGCCGCAATCACAGTCCGATGCCAATGAACAGAGCAACCAGTCCCACAACGGAAGTCAAGGCAGCCTTGTTCACGCTAAGCACACCCGCGGCGTTGTCGTCGCTATCGCTGCTCTCGCTTGACTCCGAGGAGTCGGAGCTGTTGCTCTTTGTGTCCTCGTCCACAGTAGCCTGGTCTCTGATGGTGATGTATTCAACCTCGGAAGTGCAGTTGCTGGGGCCCTTGGCGTTGCGGGTGAAGCGGATGTCGGCACAGTTGTACAAAGCGCTGCCGGTGTCGCCAACAGTGATGACCTGCAGACTGGCCAGATCACCCTGCTCAACCTCAATTGGGAGCTCAAGCTTGTCGACGCAGAGGACGCCCGGGGTGGTAGCGTTCCAGAACTGGGGGGTCAAGGAGACGTTGAAGTTAGTCGAGTTCTCGCCGAGGCCGAGGTTGATGAAGACGTAGGTGTACGGGTGATGGAGGTCGAGCTTGATGGCGCCGCCGTCGAGGGGCCAGTCGGTGATGTTGCCCTCGCCGTAATCGGCTCCAGCACCTAGGAGAAGTCAGTGTCCGTGAAACGAAAGACGGGTCTGAGTAAGAGGCAACGTACAGGGGTAGGTCCACTGGCTATAGGTGGCCTCGTTCTCCTCGGAGAGGGTGTCGACTCGCCACTCGGGGAAGACGAGGCCGAAGTGGGCGGACACAGCCTTAGCCGCAGCCAGGGCGAGGAGGCTCTTAGTGCCGATCATGATGCTGCGATGATGTGTGAAGTCGTTGAGTGAAGTTGATGAGTGCAGGAGAGAGATCTCGCGGTGACGGCCCGATTGTTGTAGGAGAGACAAGGGGTGAGAAGAAAGTAAGAAGACAGCTGCAGGGAAAAAAGAGCTCCTCAGCGGAGGAACTGCCGGTTGTCTTTATACCCAGTCAATGCGGCAAACGGTTCGCAGGCGACGCGAGATATGCTTGACTGGCTAAGCTTAACTTAGCTCATGCCTTCGAGCTGCTAGTGTGAGATAATTTGCTCCCGAACTGGACGGCTGAATTGGAGGCTTCATGCTAGGCATTGGGTGACTTGTGACACCGCAGGGCAACGCCGTCCGGGGCGTTGGCCGGAGTATCGGGGACGGGTGTCAAAGTCGCGCGTGCAGGTGGCCGGCGGTGATGGCACGAGTGACACCGCTGATGCTACTGGCTCCAGGAACACCAGCGTTCAAGGAGCCGAGTTCGTAGTAATTATAACGCACTTTCTTCAGACCTCTCCAAGATCTACAGTTTCGATCCTCTAACTTTCCTGTCCCTCACGCAAATCCATAAGCTCCAGGTCTCCCCCCAAGATTCACACCCGCCCCTCACACCAAAGTCAAGACACCAACCCGAACCATGCGGGGGCGGGGGCGCACCTCATCCAGTCCAAATCCAGCCGCGCGCGGGAAGTTGCGAAGATATAAAACTTGCTCAAATGGCCGCACGATCCCTGTTTTCGGAGCAACACCTCGGAAATCTCTCTCAGCGCCATGGTCGCTTAGGGTCAAGCGACCCGGTGGCGGCATGTGCGGTGGCTTTTGCGAGTTCGGTTGGCGTGCTAGAGGGAAGAGAGGGCAGAAGGTTGGAATTGAGAGCCACAGGGTAGTTGTGCAGGAATTGGTGCAAAGGGGTGGTATAAGACGGTAAAGGGACAGACCTAAATGACACGCTGCTGTTATGGTAGTATTATCGTAAATGTTTGCGGTTAAATTCCTTTTTAGGTACTTTTTTTGTTTCTTTCATTATACGCCTTGGTGTGCCGTTGTGTCTCATTGACTTTTAAGTTATCCCGCACGCGTTGTTATGAGGTTGCTAGGAACAAGTGCAGTCAGTGCGCCGGTCTACAGGGAAACGAATACACCTAACTCAACATCTCAAGCTTAGCTAACAAGGTCAAATTGTCTTTCAGATCTTGAGCCACATGTTCTTAATAAAGTGACAGAAATATGCCACAATAATACCAGCTTTGTTAGATCTTGTCATCCTGAAGCTCATTTTTGTATATCTAAGCAGCGATGCTATTGCCCACTCGTTAACTTTGAGTCTCGATCATTGACTTCCGTCTTGTCTTGGAATACCGCTTACATAATCATCAGCTCACCTGAGCTCATTGGACGGCTTCCGTAGCTCAGTTGGTTAGAGCTTCGTACTAATACTACAACTTGATAGTCTTGGTGATGCGAAGGTCGCAGGTTCAAGCCCTGCCGGGAGCAAATCAGTCTCACGATGCCATCCAATTCTTTTTGACTTTTTTTGGCAACTAATTCATTGACTTTTTGCTCACCAAACCGCATTCGTCAAAGTAGTATCACGTGATCGCATTCAGCTTGCATGGCGCTTGCTTGATAACGTTTTTCTACTCCGGTTTCCACTTTTTCGATAAGCTCTGGATGTTGTCGCGCCTTCCATCATCTTTCTCAGCCTCAAGTTGCTGTTGTTCCTACTATCTCTCTTAACTAAACTATGGATCCCGCGCGACGAGCTATGATCTCGGGAGGACGATCTCCCTCCCGACGGGATGTCACCTCCCCAAGACACGATCCGAGCAATCGAGTCACCAAGTCTACTCGACCGCCAGCACCCAAGAACCCTGCGAGGTACCTGTCCCAAGACGAACAGTCGCGCCAGTTCGTCGCCGATGAAGACAAGTTCGTTCTGAAGCAGTCGAAGAAGAAGGCTGATATCCGGGTTCGAGAGGGCCGTGCAAAGCCGATCGACTACTTGGCGTTCAACCTGAGATACATCGACACCGACCGCGACGTGTTTGACAACGATGAGGCCGACTTCGACATGGACGTTCCTGCCCCCCCCGACGTTATCAAGTCCCTGGATGCGGCCCAAATCGCAGAGCTCGATCCCGAAATTGCGTCCTACCACGTCCTGGAAACGAACGCAAGGAACCGGGAATACTGGAAGGCGCTCCAAACGCTCTGCGCGGACCGCAATACGAAGCTCAATCCCGGACGGGAAGAAAGGGTCGTCAGCAGCGTTTCAGACGACATTGATAAGATTCTTGCCCCGAAGACGCACGAGCAGCTCGAAGGATTGGAGAAGCAGATCAAGGCCAAGCTCCAGTCAAATGAGGATATCGACACGGACTACTGGGAGCAGCTGCTACGGAGTCTCCTGGTCTGGAAAGCTCGAGCCAAGTTAAGCCAGGTTTACGAAGCAATCAAGACGAGCAGGATCAACCAACTGAAAGAGAGCAACCCCGCAAAGGCGGAAGCGCTGAGTCAAGGGCTGCCGATCACGGGCACACCCACCTTAACTGTGCCCGCGTCCTCGACACTGCGAGGAGAGGCGACGAGGCAAGCTGTCGTTTCAGCTTCTAGTCACAAGACCACCTCAGCGCCACCCCCTGGAACGGCACGCTTCTCTCAGGCGGATGACGAAGACTTCTCAAAGGCCACAAAGGCCTTGTACGATCGCGAGGTTGCTCGAGGCGTGGATGAGAACGAGGAGATTTTCACTAGCGAGGAAGCGGTCGTCAGCACGACGACATCACAATGGTCAGACAAGTACAGGCCTCGAAAGCCCCGATACTTCAATCGTGTGCAGATGGGATACGACTGGAATAAGTATAATCAGACGCACTACGATCACGACAACCCGCCGCCAAAGGTCGTCCAGGGATATAAGTTCAACATCTTCTACCCAGAGCTGATCGACAAGACGAAAGCGCCAACGTTTAAGATTATTCGGGAGCACGGGCGAAGACGGGGAGAATCATTTGCTGCGGCCGGAGAGGAGGACACGTGCCTTATTCGGTTCATTGCGGGCCCGCCATACGAGGACATTGCGTTTCGAATTGTCGATCGAGAGTGGGATTATAGCGCCAAGAAGGATCGAGGGTTCAAGAGCTCTTTCGACAAGGTACGTCGAGACCTCCCCATTTACCCTCTCTTTGTGTGGTATTGCAATGCGCCTGTGACCCGCATTGCCGGAGCTGCGTCGAGGCTGTCTGGATTGGCAATGTCACTTAGGTCCAGCCACGTTGATGTTGACCGCCGAAACGGCCACGGGCATCTGGCCACCCTTTCTTCTCTACACGCCGGGGATCACGCTGACTGACTTTGCATAATCCACAGGGGATCTTGCAGCTGCATTTCCAGTTCAAGAAGGTATGTCACTCGAAAATATTGGCAGGTGGCCCTGCTCGATGGAAGATACTGACGTGTCATGCGTAGATCTACTACAGAAAGTAGCCGCCCGTATGAACTTCAGGGTTTGTTCACCGCCCCTGACCAGCAAGTCTGCTCTTTGTTTTTCGCCTTAAGCGAGAAAGAACTATCGGCTTCGCCGTGGGTTCCAAAGGGATGGGGGACCGACTATGCCTTGTCGGCGGAGGAGACGGCGTTTGTCCTTGAGACGACATAGAAATGATAGGATTGAACCGACAGTGCGATTTGCTGACGGCGAAGGATCGTCTTGGTTTGCCCATGGTTCTCTCCCCTTGACCCTCCATCGGGTAATCTTGTTCTTTGATTGGCCTGCTGTGTCACCATCTTGGGCCCCCTGGCTCAGTTATTCGGTCCAGGCTAGTTATGAGATGTCCCCGTCTATCCTTGGGTCGCATCGCATCCGCAGGAGTAGACGCAGGCGCAGGCGCAGGCACACACAGACGCACACACACAGGCACACGCCATTAAAGGGACGGACGGCAGGACGGGGCATCCGAACGTCAGCGGGTCCATATGCGGCAGTCAAACTTGGAATGACGAAGGTCCTGAGCAGGCGGGATGTGGGATATCTGACAGGGCATCTACTAGTGTGCGAATATAGGCAGGCTTGTCTGCGTTTATTTGCTGGAGGATCTGAGTCTACGCAAGAATTTCAGCAATCAGAATGGAGGATTGGCGCAATCGGTGGTCTCGGGCAACAACTTCTCGAAGCCTCAAACCTCAGTTCTCAGTTCTCGGTCGGGCAACGCCGACGGTGAAGTCTGAAGCCCACCGCCTAACAACGGCAACGGCAACGGTCCGCGATGCAGTGATGATTTCCTTCTCGGCGGTTCCAACCAGATGCTTCCGCAGCTTCCATGTGGACTCACAGCAGCAGCAGCAGCAGCAGCAGCAAGAAATAACAGGTCTCCAAGGCCCAAACCAAACGGGAGCGGGCTGGCCGAATGGGGTTGATTGGTGTCCTGCTTGGTATCGCCTCTGGATGCAGGCTCCCGTTCCAGAAGACTACGTCCCGCGGTGACACGGTCCCAGAGAGCACAAACCGGCCGGACTGGCGTCAAGTGACTTGCGGCTGGTTGGCGAAGTGTACGAATACAAGGCCAGATGCGACAGTGCTCCGGCCGATTTGCAGACACCCCAGATGGAGATGGGCCCGAGAGCCGCCGGTGGGGAGGGACAAACGCTTGAGGGACCGACCGGGGGGAGGGGGGTTGATGGCACGGGGAGATGCCAAGAGCTCCCTGGTACCGGGTTGCACGATGGATGGATGCAATGGCTGACTTGCCTACTGATGTTGCTGGGGGGGGGG
>JAZAVJ010000207.1:0-83746 GCA_037954315.1 Neonectria punicea | reverse complement strand
GGGGGGGGCACTGGGATTGCGGGGGCGAAAGGAGGAAACAAGAGCAAAGGGAAGGGGCGGAGAGAGGAGACAACCGAGGGGTGTTGTAGCAGAGTCAGGAAGAGCGTGAGCATGGTGTGAGCGAGTCTGGGGAGATACCTGCATTAAAAGGCAGGTCAACCAAGGTAGGGCCTCGAGCGCGTGGGGACCCCTTCTCATCGGTCTACGAGGCCGTGCTGATGGGAGACAAGCCTGGTGGTTGGACGTGGTTGGACGCAAGGCCGCAATCCACCCCAGAGGACACCAGAAGGGACACCAGAGCCAGCTCTCGACCTTGCGCGCAGACGCATGGCTTGGCGCAAGGGCAAGAAACGGTGCTTTTTTCAATGGTTAGCAGGGCCGCCGCCGCCTCACGATGGCAGGACCTGCGTTGCCCAACGGTGATCGAGGCGCGGCGGGCAAATTGGAAATGGGGGGGGAGGGAACCTCACCCACCCATCGCCTCACGCGCCTCACGCGCCTTCTAGGCTTTGGAGGGCTTGCCCACGCTGCAAGGGAGGGGTTCTTTAGTGTGTGTGCGTGTGGCGTTCTGGTAGTCTAATTAGTCTAATTACGTGCTGTCGCAGAGGCAGAGCCGTGATGGTCGCCCTCCGCGTTTCCAGCTTGGGTTTTTGGTGCCGATGGTTGGGCCGCCGCCCGCAGCAGCATGCACATTCGTGCTGTGGTTACCTACCCGACACCTCGTCCCTCCTGCACAAGCGTTAGATTAGTGCGACGATGGGCGACGGGATGGGCGATGGGCGGGTCGAGGACGGGCCCGACACGCGATGGACGGACGGGCCACCGATGGGCTACAGACGGGATGCATGCCGTGGGCTACAGACGGGCCACTGCTGGGCTACAGAGCACAGGCCACCACCACCCCCGCCAACGGCCAGTGCAACTGTCGTCGGTGAGGGTCAAACCCCCAACGCAACGCGCCAATCGACCAGGCCAGGCCCCCCATGTGCCCGCCGATCGACTGGCTAGCAGCCTCGCTAGCAACCCCAGGGCTGTCTGTCACTGCCACTGCCACTGCCACTGGACTACTACCCGAGACCGTGCGCTCACACAGATACCGCAACCTCGTACCCCGTACTCCGTACAACCAGACAGTGCAGACAGTGTCCCAGCTTCCCGAGGGTACAAACCCGCGACCGTGCGACTGGGCTGGGGGCCGTCCCCCCGTCGTTGCATTAGCGTCACACTGGGGTTGTTCTCTCTTTTCATGTCGCCTTGTTGTCTCTTCCCCCATCACCAGTTCACCCCTTCGAGAGAAATGCTGTGCCCGTGTCCGTGCCCGCTCCCATCCCCCGTGCCCGGCTCCGCGTGTCTTTGCCTCTCACCGGCTTCATAAGAAAGCAGAGTCCAAGGGCTTGTGGGAAACCAAACCAAGACAGCGTCTGGTCGTAACTCGTGTGGTCGTTCCGTCCGTTGACCCCGTCGTCCCCCCCCGTTGTCGAAACCCTCGAAAAACATCTGCCGTCGCCCATCGTCATCGCCATCGTCATCGGCACTCGATCCAGACGGCCGCTCGCTCAACTGTGTGACACACCCTGCTTTCCATTGAGCTGAGAGCGTGCCCACTGCCCAACAATTGCTGGCCGGCCGTGGTACCAAGTACGAAGTACCACGCGCATCCCGCCCATGAATATCTACCCGACGGCCACGCCTCGTCCTCCGCGACCGAACTCGCCCATCCCCTTTCTTCTGTTGAGCGCCCCGAGCACCACCACCCCCTACCTACTAGGCTTGACCTGACCTGTCCCTCGCTCCCGCCGTCGAAACCTTCTGTTCTGCTATCTACCGTTGACCCATTCCCTTTCCCTCCCCCTTCCGCTTTCCGCTTTCCGCTCCCCCTCCCCCTTCGAAAAAGCCGCTTTCTTTTTTGCTACTTCCGCCGTCTCCGCCGCCCGCCCGCCGCGCCGCGCCGAAGTTGGCCCCGGGCGCGCTCCCCTTGATTAGTCTCCGTGCCACCAGGCGCCCGCTATCACTAGGTCCCGCGTGGTTGGCCCCAGTGCGTTGGGCCGGCGCCGTAGCTCTGTTTGGGCGGCGGATCATCTGAATTCTGAAGCAAACTAGCCTCCCTCGCAGGCGAGGCTCCTCCCTTACACCATGTCGATGCCGTCAGTGCTGCAGGTCTTCGAGTCCGGGTTCAAGGCCGCGCCCGGCACCACCTCCATAGACTCGTTGATACGCAGTCAGCTGGACCATGCCGTATCCAAGGTTGCCATGAATCCAAAGGCGACCGCCGGGGTCACCTCAGACCTGCCCAAGACTGTCGTCACTGACATTGGCGACTACCTGACCCACGTTGCGCGCGTCCTCTGCAGCTTCACCGACCTCATGGTTACAGGACCGCATGTGGAGATGGCCGTCACTGATGCGCACGAGCAGTCGCGGCGGCTGAACAACGTCTCCGACCTGTCTCCCATCGTAAAATTGGACGTCGAGATCCAAAAGCTCCGGTAGGACACCCCGCACACCCCAATCGTCCGCCAACGTGCCGTGGCCGAGTACGGCTAACATGCCCACGACAGGAAAGTTCGGGAGCTGGCCGAGAGGTTCTCCCGCGAGGTTCAGGATATGTGGCAGCCAGCCCCTCTCACGCTGCCGCCCGATGCCTCCCACAACTTCTACGAAATCAGGCGAACTCCTTTGCTGTACCCGTCTGAACCGTTGAAAGTAGATGATAGGGTCCAGAACAGCCGAATGATGCTCCCAAATCCGCAAATGTCGCCGTCGAGTCCTCCGTCGCCGGACGATAACATGTCCATGACGGACGACTCGGAGGACGAGGAGGACGAGCTGTTCGACAGAATCGACATGGACGCACTGAAGCAGAGAGGCAAGGGCTCGTATTATTGTCCCCTGGGGCATAGATGCGACAAGGGTGGAGTAAACCGAGAAGGCGATCTAGTGCTCTTTGACCGGAATTCCTCCTTCGCGTACGCCGCCTTGCCACTTGGGTTTCCCTTTCACCATCCGCTAACCTCGTCCGCAGACAACACTGCAACAAACATCGCAAACCATGGCGGTGCGACATTCCTGGTTGTCCAAACCCGCCCAAGAAACGAAAGTTTGCGCGCAGAGATGGTCTTGACAGACACAAGGCCACGGTGAAGCACCGTATTATCATATTGTGACATGACGATGAAAGATGAGGGAGTGCCTGGTCAGACGATAGACTTGTGTGCTTTTTCTTTTGGGGGCGATGCCATCGTGACCGGGGACCGGTCAGTTACCCGCCCCCTCTAGACTGGGTTATGATTGGGGGACGAGGGCCGGTGAAAGAATGTTGCGAGGCGGCGAGGAGAGAGCCTAAGCTGCCCGATACGCAGCACGCGCCCATTGGCCGCGTCCTACATCCGATGTAGTAGTAGACAGACAGCGTCGGCCAAAGTGCCCTTTTCCAGCCAGCCCCTCCGCGGGGTGGTTGATGGCGACCGCAAGTCGCGCGACGGAGACTTGTTCGTCTTCGTCAGGAAGTTGCGAGTTCCCGAGATATTTCAGAGGACGGGACGGGCCTACCGTGGTCATACTGCTTGAGGAGGTGGAAATGGAGATGGGAACACAGGAAACGGGCACGCTGACTCTCAGTGTTTGTCCATCAGTACCAATCACTCACTCGTCGAATAAGACTTTTCCCATTGGTGGCGAGGAGTTGATTTCCTTGCTTCTCATAGTAATGATGGACTCGACCGGTCAGTGTTGAGACATGGGCTGACCGATGAATGCCGCCAAGGAGGAATAACAAACGACAGCTGGCCCGTTGAGGGGAAGACGGGCAAATCAGTCGAAGCGCCAGCGCACACTCGACACACTTTTTTCTTTCTTCCATTCTTTCTTCCTTTCGTTGCACAGCCAGCCGCTACTTACGGGAGAGTCTCGGGAAGTCGTACGACGCGGAGCCCGAATCCTTCGAGAAGAAGGAAGCACAGCCACGTTCGGGGGTGGGTTGTGAAACGGGATTCAAGATTTGCCGGACTGCTGTTGGGCGCGAACACGACGCAGGGAACCGCGGGGCTCATCTCATGGGCTAGCCTCACGGGCCATCATCATCATCCATGGTGACCCTCATGGCAGCAGAGTGGTCGCACCAGGTACGTGGGACGGGCGGCTTGTGCGGAGCGAGGGTCTTCGGCTCCGTATTCTCTGCGGCACCTAAATGACGCGCAGGAGGGAAATGTGCCGGGAGTTGCAGTCGGTCGGTCGTGTGTGTGTGACTCTGCCGAGGGTTGGTTGCATCGGCCAAGCGCGGTGTAAGTGTCGATGAGTGCGCCAGGCCGGTCACGGCGACGACGGCCGACACAAGTCACACGTATCACACACAACAACATCTCTTGCCCGTCCGTTGCCCTGCAGGGATCACCGCCAGGACCGGGATCATGGATGATGGGAAAATCGCATGTTCGATGTTCGGAGATCAAAGGAGGACGGACCACTTGGGGTAGAGCACAGGTAGCATCGGGGAGGGGGGAGCCAAAGAGAAAGCAAGGGGGGACTTGGACTGACGAGAGATGGTCCAGCCATGACGATGTCATGAGGCGGACGGATTCAGGGCAGCGACCGGTCTGATTGGGCACCGACGCGGACGAGGCCCATGACCAAGGGTTCGAAGATGGAGCCTCAAGTCCAGGCATTGCGATCGGATCTCAATGGTCCATCTACGCTTCTCCACACACACTCGCAATCACTCACACACACTTTGCGTCGCAAATCGCGAATCGCAATCGCGCTGCCACCCATCCAGATGAGCGCACTGCGCTGCACGCGCTCCGCCCCAACCCTCAGTGGCGCACGTGGCTGCTCAACAATGCGGGCCTAGAGCATGAGGCCTGGATCGTGAAAGGACCCAGGAGATTTTTTGAGTTTAACATGGATTGGGGGAGAGAGAGAGACCGAGAGGAGATGGAGGAGAGGCGACGGGACGGGAGAGGCGGGTGGACAAACGAGAGGACAACTGAGACGAGGAGACAAACGAGGCAACGGCCGAGAGGAGAGGCGAGAGGCGAGAGGCGAGAGACGAGAGACGAGAAGAGACGAGAGGAAACGAGAAGAGAGGGAACAGGGGGACGAGGCAGCCAGGCGGTGTGGTTCGTCTCCTTACATCGACTGAAGGGGAGTCGACGGCAAGACGGGAAGTAACGGGCGTGTCACGACAAACTGGCTAGGGTTGAACCAGCATAGAGACGTCAAACCGTACCCAAGTTATCTGTCTATTCGTACTTGGGTACAGCAGTCCAGCAAAATTGCCGAGAGAGAAGAGTCAACAATATCAAGCAAGGACTTGGCATTACACGGCCGGCGGCCGGACCCACGGATTGGTTGCCCTCGACCGACCCTGTGCGTATGACCCGGAGAGTAGATCTCGTGGGGATCCCAACAGGCGAGCCCCCCTCCCCGCTAATGCGTGGCGCTGGCTTGTGGATTTCTTTTCCCAAAGAACGATGCATGTTAGGGGACTGGGACTGGGTCGGAATGAATGAATGAATGCGTGCAAGCAGGGGGGTCAATGGGAGGATGCGTTTTTCTTTGTTTGCTTTGCGAACCAGACAGGGCCAGCAACGGACGACGGACACAAACATGGTGCAACGGGAAGACAAATGTGACATACGAACCACAACGACGACAAGTCTGGTTACTCCCGAAACGAGACGGAGCTCCTAATGGATGGAACATTCAACCGAGGGGCGGGTGACCACTGACAGACTCGAAAGGCGTCAAGAAATGCAAGCTGCCGGCATCCCGGCGCCACGAAAAAAGAGAAAAAAGAAAGATCAAACTAGACTACGTAGTACGCCAACGACAAGACGATTTACACCAAACCTTCCCCGAGTGCGGCAACACGACATGGCGCGAGTCAGTCAAACGGAAACCTTCCCTGTGTAACTTTTTTCTTCTTCTTTTCGGTTTTTTTTATTTTAGTTGCTGGGGTCTTTTGCTTTTCCCGTTTTGGGAAAGGAGGGGGCGCAACAACGTAAACTACCTTTAGTTACAGTAGTACAGCAAGTAGACACAGAGCGAGATCTGGAGTGAGAGCAGGGAAGCTTTTCTCTTCTCTCTCCTCGCTCGGTGCGACTGGAGCTAGTAACGACAAGCGAGAACTAAGCACCAGTGCCGTTCCCCGTCTTGTTGTCGTCTCCAACACGCCAACTACTTCGTACTACTACGACGTACGACACGGTACAACAGCAGCCTCGTTTTCTCCTCCGTTTCCACCCCAGTCGTCCACAGACGACGTTCCCGGTGCCCCCTTCGCCAGATGCCGGCGGGACACGTCAATCTCACTTTGGTTCCTTCGACGGTCGCAGCCCCCATCAGCATCGAAGGGAGCCTAGTAGGGCATCCCCCGGTACTGCACATGTACCTCCAGGCGCTCCCCCCGCGTGAGCGCGGTACCTCACGCATACCTACTCGTCTTGAGCCGCGGGCTCCACGATGTATTGTCTGAGTCGTTCCCGGCTTCTGGGATACCCAACCCCAACTACTATGTACTAGCATCAAAAACTGGGATCCTGACTTCCCTGGGATACTGGGACCACCTAGCACCTGGCGGGGGGGCCGCAAGTGGACCACGAATAGCAGCTCGTCGTGGGTTCCCGTCCGGGTGTCGTTTGCCAATGCCTGGCCTCGACGCCCTTACCTGACGCTTTTTTTTCCTTTTCCCTTCCCTTTTGCCTTGCGTTTGCCTTGCCTTGCCGTGTGTGGCCCTGCCTCGCCTAACTACCGACTTGCCGGCCCTACGCCCAAACGCCTACGCCTACGCCTACGTTGCTTGGTTGCTTTAGCAGCTTGCGGCGTGTTGCTCTCCCGACCGCTACTCCCCAATCCTCGTTCTTAGCTCCCGAAGCCCGGTCCGGAGCTTGGCTTTTTGGTGCGAGAAGAGGAGACGGGAAAGACCTGTGGACGGTGGGGGGGCGTGGTGGGATGAAGTCTAAAATAATATATAAAGCTTGCCTCCGCGCGCGACCATGTTGCTCTCGACGCTGGATGAGCCTTTCACTTACTCCCAAGGGGCCTCTCACATCTCTTGTGCCGCGAATTGGGCTAACTAGATCACTTCTTTTGATACCCCCCCTTCTCCCCACAAGACTACCACTATGCCTTCTCTCTCAACCCCCTCCGTCCTCATCATCGGGGCGGGCAACTTCGGTGCCGCCACGGCGCTGTCCCTCATCAAGAAGGGCGGCGTCAAGGTGACGCTCGTCGACACGGCGGGCTTCCCGAACCCCAGAGCCGCCTCCCATGACATCAACAAGATCGTGCGGGATGACTACCCGGACCGGCTCTACATGCGCATGCTGGCCAAGGCCATGCCCCTCTGGCGCGAGGACGACCTGTACAAGGAGTGGTATCACGAGGTGGGCATGCTGCGGGCGGACGCGACGTCGTTTGGCGAGGAGAGCATCGCGTCGTACCGCGACATGGGCATCGCCAACGGCTCAGAGCTGCTGCCCGTGGCCGAGGTGCGGCGGCGCTGGAACGGGGCGCTGGCCACGGCCGACTTCAAGGGCGTGGACCGCGTGCTGTACAACCCCAACGTCGGCTTCGCGCGGGCGGACAGGGCGCTCGGCGCGGTGGTGCAGGCGGCCGTGGACCTGGGCGTCGAGTACGTGCTGGGCGAGATGACGGCGCTGGAGTTTGGCGCCCACGGCGAGTGCACCGGCGTGGTGATGCGCGACGGGTCGACGATGCGCGCCGACAAGATCCTACTAGCCGCGGGCGCCAGGACAGCGTCGCTTCTGGCCCAGAGCGCGTGCGACAGGCCGCAGCTGCACGCCGGCGACCGGCTGTTGGCCACGGGCGCCGTCAGCTTCTACGCGAAGCTGCACGGCGCGCAGCGGGACAGGTTTGCGTCGATTCCCGTCTTCAAGAACTGCTTGCCGCAGGTCAAAGGTGAGTTTTTGAGTGGGCGTTGGTTGGTTGTTGTCGTAGGACTGGGGGAAAATTACGTCATGCGACACGGCCCGGCTGACCTGACTTTCTCTCTCTCTCATTAGGCGAGGGCATGTCCATCCTAGAGGACGGCACCATCAAGTTCAACTGCGACCTCTGCTTCACCAACTACCAAGTCTTCCCGCCCACCGGTGAGGCCATGTCCGTTGTGCCGGACCAGTCCATGTACAACACGTGGACGGGCCCGCGGTTCCTCAAGTTCTTCGAGGACCGCGCGCGCCGGACGCTCAACGGGCTGTACGGCAAGGAGGTCGAGAAGGTCAAGATCGAGGCCTATCGGATGTGCTGGTACGTGTGATTTCCTTTGCGCCGCGCCGCTTGCGCCTCCTCCTCCTCCTCCTCCACCACCACCTTCCTTCTCTGCCGCATCGTGACCCAAGGCAAAAATAATCTGGCTGACCGGTCTACCATAAAAAACAGGGACGCATCCACGCCGACACATGACTTCCTCGTCTCACCGCACCCGCACTGCGACAACCTGTACCTGGCCACAGGCGGGTCGTTCCACGGATGGAAGTTCTTGCCCGTCATCGGCGACTACGTCGTGGACATGATGCTGGGCACCCTGGCCAGCGACTATGCGGACCGGTGGGCCTGGGACAAGAAGGGCGGCGATGGACACTCGGCAAATCCCACGTACCAGATTGTCGGGGACCTGCAGGACTGGACCCGTGGATGGGCCAACTAAAAAGCAGGACAAGGCTTGGCCTTTGGGATGAGATGAGATGGGATGCTTGCCAGCAATGCGAAAAGAAAAAGAAAAAGAAAAAGAAAAAAGAGAGAACGAAAAAAGAAAAGAAAAGGTAGAAAACGCTGGGAAGCCAAGCACAAACGGGTAAACCGAGAGAGCACCATTCATCAGCCAACCAACCGACCGGCCAACCCTTTCCTGGAACAGAACAGGATCTGGGCGGTTGAACGAACACTGGCGCGGATGCATCATGGCGCTGGTGTTGGAGGCGGCGTTGGCGCTGGCGCTGGCGGCGGAGCAGTGCGCAGCGGACGAAATAACGACAGCATCCAGGTTCGACACCATGACGGGACAATGACGATTGTTGCCGATTTCCTAATGGGCCTTTACTCATGGGCCAAACACGCTGCCGCATCCACTTCCACTTCCGCCTCCGCTCCCGCTTCCGCCCTCGACCCGGCTTCCTATCAGACGGCCGCCGCCCCGCCCATCCGCCGCCCAACCTCCGGGCAGCGCGCAGTGGCCAATGGGCATTATCGCGATTGGGGAAATTTATTAGACAGGAGTTGTCTCTCTTTCGGAGCTTACAAGGCTGGGTGGGATAAGGCCGCATGATGGAGTTGATCTGTTTCTTTTTCCTCTTCTCTTCTCTTCTCCTTTGCTCATTTCCTTTTATGGTGTTCCCCTAATGTCTTTTTTTTCCCTGGTTGAATTCTTCTTGCTTTTTAGCTGTTACTTAGGGTTGCTTTTTTTCCATCGTCCATCCTATCCCCATCTGCATACCCTGATCTCAACCCCCTGCTACCCCTTGTGCTCACCCCTGCTGCATCTCGCCTTTTGCTTCGTTATTTCTTTTTTTTTTTGTCCCCTCCATCGCTTCGTTGCCGGAAGTCGGGGTTACAGTATTCTGGCAGCAAGCTGACGGGGGGGCGAGGGATGATGATCTCTTTACGAGACGCGGAGTACGGGATGGCTTCGAGGCCCGGTTCATTGCGATATCCATGGTTTCTTTTTTTTTGTCTTTGGCTGGGGGCTTTCCAATTGTCTCGCTCGGCCTTGGCGCACCCACTGTCCAGCCGGCATGTTACCAGTCACCATAACCAGTGAGAGGGCGAGAAATGAGCTGGTTGCGCAGAGCGAGACCGGAAATTGGGAGAGAATTGGAATTGGGGAACAGGGAACAGATAGGCTGGTGGACAAAGAGACCGGAAGAAAGAGAGACAACATCATTGTTACAGAGAGACTTACAATACACGCACACGCACACGCACACGCGCAGTTTTCCCTCACAGCCTTTCTCATCTTCCCACTTCTCACTTCCTAACGTGCGATCCCATCTTGCCTCATCTATTCGTCCGATGTACCTCATTACCTGTCACAATCCAACAAAAGCATTACCCGCCCCTCCATCGAGACCCATCCCCCCCACCCAAAGTGATCAGCCACAAGAGACACCAGAAAGTGCCGTTCCTGTTGTACTGGTTGATGTGACCTACCTTACCTGGGCATGCACGAACCGTGACAACCAAAAAAGAAAAGAAAGCGAAAAAAGGCCGGCCGCGAATGAGAGAACACGACGGGGCGCCCCGAGACACGGGACACACAGCCATCGGCACGTAGTCGCGGCATCCCTGGTCACGCCTGAATCAATACGTTTATGACGACGGCATGCGTCAACGGTGAGAGAGAGAACCTGGGCTCGTCCTGCCGGCCCGCGAAATTGCTTTGTGCCTCTCGCCCTGCCTTCGTGGAATCCGCCTCACTTGCATCGACGCGCCCGGGATGAGCTGTCGGTCACGGGTCGACAAGATGACTAGGCCCGGTAGTTGCTGTGTGTGGCATGGCAGCCCGCACGCAACATGACATGACATGCGGTGCGCGTCTGCGGCTGTGGTTCGTCGTCGTCGTCTCGTTGAGCGCCCGTAGGACCGACATCCCGGCCATCTCGAGCGGCCCTCCGTGCCATCTGTCAGTCAGCCTGTTCGTGTACATGATAGAAGATGCAGCCCAACCTCCGTCCATGCCGGAATTAGTCGGTGTCGTCCGCAAGCTGACAGAACACCCCCTGTAAGCAGGTCCCCTTCGTGTCCCTGTAGTTCGGTACCGTGGCTTGGGCCTTGCGGGTGGCAGGCAGGGAGATGGACCCTTGCCCGGGTCAAGGTCAGGTCCTAGGATATCGCAGATCCAGGCAAGGGACCCTGACGCTGAGACACCAGTCGCTATCTCCCTTTGGTGTTTCTTCCTGGTGTCCACCCCGGAATAGACACGGCGCCACCACCACCGGGAGAAGATCTAGGCTCAAGCCAGCAAGCCATCCATCCATCCATCCATCAGAACTTGACAGCAGTCAGTCCATTGGGGTGGTCACTTTGGGGGTTGGGCAGAAAAGGCCAGGGGAAAGCAAGGAACACGGCTATCACCGGACAGAGACGGGATGTAACAGCGGCTGTCCAAAAGAAAACCAACGCTGACAAGCCCAACCTGCCTACCCTGCAACCGCCTGACTCGAGCGTCGCACGTGGACATGTACAGAGCCAACCATCAATGGCTCACCGTCGAGATATCTCCCAAAATGCTCCATACCGGTCTGGCGGACATGACCGCTTTGAGTGACCGCAATTACGCAGGATGGGATGGCTGCAGAAAAGGGAGAGAAAAAAAACCCATGGCTGCCGTTCGTTGGTGCGGACCTCTCGTACGTGGTCACGATGCCTTTGGTTGGCGTTGATATTCCCTTTCCTTCTGTCTGCCAGGCCGTGTCTCATCCCCCAGATGTCTCTCTCTCCAGATATCTCTCAAGTTAATCTTGCTTGGTTTCGGACCCGAGTCTCGGATATCTAGTTTCGGGCCTTCCGCCTCCTCTTCTTGTCTCAGACTCATCAAAGAATCCCTGTTCCACAGCCCATCGTGACTTCACCACGGCGCCCAACGCCGCTGTAGTTGGATCAGTGTCTCGGGTTGGCTCCGCGAACGCTCCTTGGCGCCCGCCGGTGTCCCCACGTTCTTCCTCCCCCCTTCTATGTACATTTCCGCATCCGGTCAGTTGGGACGGCTCGTCGAGTCGAGGCCCTCTCAGCCCCACGGGCGCGTCGTGTGCGGAGTAACCTCGTACATAAGCGCATGCGTGTGTGCACACGTACAGACGAGATAAACGAATAGGGATGTCTACGAGTTGCGCGCGTTCACGGCTCCGCGGCAAGCCGGAACCCAATTGGAGGCTCGTAATGAGCATCCCAGGATAAGCGCTCATCCTCATTTCCATTGTGACACCTTCACCGCTGCCGCCGCTGGATCTAGCCCAGAGGCCGATAAGCAGACAGCCAGCCACCTTGAGACATGCTCGCACGCAAGGGAAGAGCGCCAAGTTGGCCAGGCCAGTAATCGACAAAGATGATCATTTGAAAGCGTCTTCATTCTGCGGCAGTCGTTTAGCAAGCTACGGTGGTGGATGTTCACAGATACTTCTCAACCCTTCAGGGTAGTTTGAGGGGTAAATAATCTTGCTCTTGCTTTTGACTATGTATAATCACACGCTTCAAAGCTATTCTAGCTACTATGTACCACACGCAATTTTCGCCGAAATCCAAAACACGTCATATACTCATGCAACTTAGTAGACCTCGAGGACGTATCGGCCCTCCTCCTTGAGCTTCTCAATCTCCTTGCGGGGGTCGACCTTCTTGCCGGCGGCCTTGGCCTCGGCGGCGATGGCCTCCTCAAGCACCTTGGTCACGTCGGGCACTGGCCACGTGGGACCACACAGGTAGAAGCTGCCCTCGTCCTGGATGTAGGCCTTGGCGATCTCCTTCAGAGTCTGGCGCATCCTGTCCTGGATGTAGATCTTCTGAGGCTGGTCACGAGAGAAGGCAGAGCCGATGAGGGTGACGACGCCTGCGGCCAGGTAGGCCTCCCACTCCTCGCCGTAGAGGTACTCTTCACGCTTGTGACGAGAACCAAGGTACAGAAGGATGGAGCCAATCTCCTTGCCCTGGGCCTTCTGCATGGCACGGTACTGGACGAAGGCACGGAAGGGAGCGAGACCCGTTCCAAGACCGGCCATGATGAGAGGCGCGGTATCCTTGGTGGGAAGCTTCATGACTGAAGGCTTCACGGAGGCGGTGACCTTGGCGCCGACAGGCAGGCGGCTGAGATAGCGGGTGGCCTGACCGTAACGGGTGCGTCCGCGAGGGTCGACCCAGTCAACCACGACAATCATGAGCGAGACGGAGTTGGGGGTGACGGCCTGGGCAGAAGCGATCGAGTACTCACGACGCTTCATGGGGCTGACGATCTTGAGCAGGTCGTGGAAGCTGGGGTGAGCAGACTTGAACTCCTGCAGGATGTCCACGTAGGTGAGAGTCTCGATCTCGGAGCGGTTCTTGAAGTCCTCAGCACCAATCTGGCCACCCAAGGCCTCGAGCTTGCCCTTCTCGACCTCATCGGTGGCGAACTCGGCCAGCGCCTCGTAGAATCGCTTGGGGGGCTTGCCTAAGATATCGACGTTCTGAATCAAGGCCTGGTAAACAGTGCGGACTTCAACCACGGCGTCGTCCTCGCGCGAGGGGACCTGCACAAGCTCGGAGGGGTTGAGACCGTAGAACTCGATGAAGTCGTTGACCTCCCGCTCGTCGTTCTCAGCGTGGATACCCAGAGCCTCACCGATCTTGTAGGTGAGACCAGAGTTGCCAAGATCGAACTCGATGTGGAAGATGTTGCGGTCGTAGTCACCGGGGGTGAGCCGGCGGTTCTCTTTGACGGTGATGGTGGCAGTCTTGACAGACAGGTCAGGTCGCAGACCGGCTTGGGCGCCATATGCCTCCTTGAAAGCGAGGGCCTTGGCAGCAATCTGCCAGTCGTGGAGCTCCAGGGACTCCTCAACCTCCTCCTTCTGGTGAGAGACGAAGCTGTTGCTCTGGATGGAGACGGGGAGGTTGGGGTCGGCAAAGTCGGCGTCAACCTCGGCCCAGGTAGCCGGGACTTCGAACTGGCGAAGGCAGACTGCGAGAGCGTCGAGAGCTCCGTAGATGGTAGGAGTCTTGCCCTCGATAACCAGCTCCTCGAGATGGTTGGCAGGGATCTGGGGAAGGGCAACCTTGGAGAAAGCCAGCTCGAGCAGGAGCTTGGCGGAGAGAGGGTCGCTCTCGAGAGCAGGCAAGTCGGAGATGTCCAAGATGTACAGTTCACCGGCCTTCTCCTGGATAGCCTTGCGGAAGGCAACGGGCAGCCTCTTCTCCACTTCGTCATCCTTGAAGTTGGGGAGCTTGACGATGATCGTTCCGCCGTTCACCAGGCTTTTAACCACGTCGATCTCCTTGAGAATCTTCTCGTCTCCAACGACAACGGCGTTAGCCTCCTCAATGTCGTAAGGGGCCTCGAGAGCCTTCTTGGAAGACCGAAGGTCGCTTCGGACGATACCACCCTGGGTGAGGTTGTCATATGTCTCGTTGACATAGACGTTGGAGGTCGACTCCTTGGCAAGGAGGTTGCCAAGAGCACGAGGGGAGTTGATGGCAGCCGAGTCATCGAGGTCCCAGAAGGTGTACTGCTCAGCCTGGATAAGAGAGGGCAGCTTCTTGGCCTCGCCGTCATTGCCGAAGACCCTGTGGAGGGTGTTGACAAGGCTCTGGGGAGTCAATGCCTGAGCGGGAGTGTACTTGATGTCGAGGACATCAGGCTCCTGGTCAAACTTTCCGGAGAAGGTGATGCTGGTGAGAACATCGCTGTAGAGAGCAGACTGCGTGGCCTCATCCTCAACAGCAAGGTCATCCTTGACCTGGCCGAGGACGGAAATGGTGCGGACAGAAGCAGGGATAGCGTTCAGGAAGGCCTCCTCAATGAAGGGACGGTAGACGCGGACGTTGATGACACCGACCTTGGCGCCGTCGGCAGAAAGCTTGGTGATGACCTGCTTGGCGACCTGGGTCTCGGCGCTTCCAAAGGCGACGAGGACGACATCGGGAGCCTCATGGCCGTGGTACTCAAAAGGCTGGTAGATGGTTCCAAGCTCATCGTTGAAAAGCTTCAGCAGCTCGACGACCTTGCCGGCGGTGTCAAGACGAGTGTTCAGCTTGCCGACCTCGGAGGTGAGCTTGGTGTACAGGTCGGCAATACCGGTCTCGCTCAGGGCATCGACGACTCGGAGAGTCTCCCTGGCGGTGCGGACGCCATCGTAGATGTGAAGAGTGGGCAGAAGGGACGCCAGGAGCGTAGAGAAGATGGCCATGTGCTGGGCCTCGTAGGTGGATGCGCTGGCAACCAAGCCGAGGCCGAGGTCCTCCGCAAGTCGGAGCGCCGAGTCGTAGTTGGAGACAAGGCCGTCGCTGTGCGAGTAGTCGACGGCGGCAACGTGGGCGACGAACGGGCTGGAGACGCCATAGAGGAGGGAAAGTTGGTCCAGGGTTCCGCGCAGCTGCTGCAGGCTTCCCGAGGGAGCGACCAGGGACTGGGGGATGTGACGCTTGGTGACATCGAAGTCCGGCGAGAAGATGTAGCCCAGAGCGAGGGCGCCGGCACCTACGCGGGTCTGCGAGGGCAGCACGGTGGTGGCATATCCGTGGATGTTCTTCTCCTGCTTGGCGGCCCAGTCCTTGAGAGCAATGTCGAGGTCGAAGGTCTCAGGGGAGTAGGAGAAGATCTTGTCCGAGAGCTTGTAGGCGACCTGCTGGACGAGGAGTTGGGCGGTAACGTAGGTCGGGCCGGAGATGGACGCAAGAGGGACGAGCTGACCAAAGGGCAGGCTGGACGACAACTTGGTCGAGCTGGAGGCCGACTGTTCTTCCTTGTGAGGCATCGTGGCGGTGTTGATGTGATGATGGACCAAGGGATTGGGAGAAAGAAGAGGGCGAAGAGACGTGTGGATTGTGTCCGACTGCGAATACACAACCAAAGCCAAGCAAGTGTTGTCTTAACGCTCGGAGGCAATGCCGACTCAACTCCAGTCAACCTAGCGAGATGAGATAGCGACGAGGACAACGAAAACCAAGGAGCGAGCAGTCGGGATGAAGGAGGAGAACCGAGCTCGACCGCCCAGCCCAGAGGCGAGACGACTTACCGACGAGGGATTTGTAAAGGCTCCATCCCTCCGTCCATCCCCCTCCGTCTATCGATTGTGCCATCGACTTTTCCTTGTCGTCTTTTTGCGCTGCGCTTGCAAATTGTTGATGCCGAGTCGGAATCACGCAATAGGCTATGCCGATTCCGGAATGGCAGGCGATGTCGCGACCCTGGGGAATCCCGAGGAGCCGATGCCGCCCCACCTTTTGAGGCCACTAAGCGCTGCCTTTTGGGCACTCCGACTGCCGGGCCGTCGGCGGCCGTTCGCTTCCGGTTGCCGCTTGGGAGTCAACGACCGAAGGAACAATTCTTTTTTTGTTGGCCAATCAGGGGACACAATTGCCAGAATCCATTCCAAAAAATTGCCATTCTTGGAAAGCCTCCCGCGCTCCGTTTCAACGACCAGGTGGAAGGAACATGATGGATGAATCATTCATGGAGGTAGATAAGTGCACTGGGTTATTTTACGAGCAGATCTTCTTCAAAGAGCGTACGTAGATGGTTCGTTATTATCTGAGTTGTGCAAGGTTAAGTTCCAAGTACGCCACCCACCAGTCTTTCAGCAACCCAGAAATAATGGGCTAGATTGTTACAATCTCTCCGAAAAATAGTCTAGGAATTCTAATTTTACCTTAAAAATGGATACCAGTCCACTGGTCATGCAAAATGGACTACGAGGTACCCAGCGACACATTCTCATATCACGCATTCAACGACACCGTGCTCTTGAATCGGTTGCGCTGAACGCCGTGCTAAAATGATATATAAATACAATTCATTCTCTCATCACACCTTGCTGGAAATGTCAACAGGGGGGTTGTTCTTGTTGTTTCGCTCCTCCTCGTCCGCCTGCTTGGCGTCGTATTCCTGCACCTCCGGCGGGTCCACAATCTTGGTCATCTTCTGAATGACCTTCGCAGCGAAAAGATCTCCAGAAACGTTGACAGCAGTGCGGAATCTGTCCAGGAACCAATCGATGGCGACGATGACGGCGTACATCCCGGTAAGCTCAACCTCAACTGACCGTGCAATCATGATGATGAGCACGAGAGACGCTGAGGGAATAGGGCTCACGCCAATCGAGGCCATAGTGGCTAGCAGTGCAACAATGATGTACTGCGCCGGGCCAAGCGTGATGCCCTGGGTTGCCGCCAAAAAGACGACGGCCATGGGGATGTAAATTGCGGTACTGGAAACAGTTAGGGCTTTGAACCAAGAGCAGCAAAGAAAGCGTCGATGAATTACTTACCCGTCCATGTTGATGAGACAGCCGAGGGGGCAGGAGAACTTGTAAATGGTGGAAGGGACACCCCGGTCCTTGGCACATCGGATCGTCACCGACAGAGTGGCAGCGGAAGAAGCAGATCCCCATGCTGTGACCCAAGCTGGCGAGATTTTGATCCAATACCAGTAAGGGTTGATCCTGGTGAAGCCGTAGAAGATGGCGGGCTCAATGATGAGAACATGAATGCACATGGTGGAGAGCGTTGCGCCTATCAATATGCCAAGGTTCAGGCCAATCTGGCTGATGTCCAGCTTCATGATGTTGGCCAGAATCAAGGAGAAGACACCAATAGGTGCAATCTTGATGAGAAAAGTAATGACCTTGCCGATCATCCTTTCAATTTCTTCGGTAACACGGATGATGGGAGACTGGGCGCTCTCGATGAGATAGCCGACAAGGATAGCGACCATGATGACTATGATATCAATTGTTAGTACCGATGTAAGTGGAATTGACACCATTGCATTAGACGTACCGGAAAGAAGCTCGTCATTTGCCAAAGCATAGACGACGTTCGATGGGATAAAAGACTGGAACATCTCCAGGACGACGGTGTGGATGGCCCTCTCTGAGGTGTCGGGGAGAGAGTCGTCGGATGTGTCGAGGTCAAGCTGGTCTTCGCTCACAGGAGAGTAGATCTTAGACCACACTACGCCCGCCATTATACAGCTCAGGGTAATTGAAATAAGGGTGGTGATGAGGTAGTATCCAACGGTCCACTTAGCTAGCAAACTACCACCATTTGACATTGTCCGCAGCCTGGTCACGGCGAGGAGCATCGAACAGACGATCAAGGGGAGGACTAAAGGTAGGAGAGTCAGAAAGATGTCTCTTTGCTTTGCGTCCATCAGTATGCACTTACCGACAGCCTTGAGGGATCGCAGCCAGAGGTCACCAGGGATGGATAGGATAACTCGAGCCGCCTCAGGTACCTCGTCGACCTGAGTTGACACAGCAAGACCGATTCCAATGGCGAGGACGGCAGCCAGGATGATCTGTAGAGCCGAACCGGGCTCCTTGATAGAGGACCACCATGGCTTCTTGGCAACAGGTTCCTCAGTACGAATGGTATCGCCCTCCCGGGTCGAGTTGGTCCGCACGGGTTCAGCATGAGCCTGCGGCTGAGCCTCCACAGGCTCGATCTTGTTGTTCTTGGATTCCTCCATAGGGGAGCGGTAGCCAGAGGAGCAAGGTACAAACTATGACAGAAGATAGGATGTGTGCCTGATGCTGAAGGGATGCAGGAAAGGACAATGAGCTAGCCCGGCAAGTCTCGAGGAGACGGACACAACTTAAATACCACGTCCACTGCTTCGCCAAGCCAACATCCTCTGGGATTGGAGGCATGGGAAGAGACTGGCGATGTGCCTAGAGCGGATCAGCCGCCGGAAGGAGCAACGATGCGACGCGGTCGAGCGAAGCTTGAACCAAGCCAACCTTGAGGAAGAGAAACGTAACAAGATGATGCTGCCAAGCGCCAAGAACATGAGCATCCGATGGGCCACTCCCGCTAGGGGAGCTTTGCTGGCGGTGACGCCGTTGGTCCTCTGACTCGGGTGGCCAAGCAGACGCTGGACGCTTGGCGATGTGGGGAGGTTCTTCTGTGGATGGCAAGCTGGGCCTTGGTTGGGGTTTGCCCGAAGAGAAGGCGATGCCAAGAAGGCGAGAGCACGCAAGAAGTAGAAACGCCCCCAGCAGAAAACCTTGGCCATGCAACGCAGAGACGGGGTCGTGAGCATGGGAGGAACCAGCATTGCCCGTTATCATGTCTGGGCATGTAACGGGATCTGTCCTACGGAAGGCTTCCAAGAGATAAGGACGCAGCGCCGAGCCTCCAAGTGCTGCTCGTCATCCCCGCTGATCGAAGTTCGCCATGGTGTTTCCGGGGATGCCTCACTCCCTCTATCTTTCTCTATCTCTCCCCCCCTCTCTGTTCGCCTCTTTCTCTGGCTGGCAACACTCTGGCTGAAGGCACGGCAGATGTCGCAGAGCTCCACCTGGGTCAGTAACGGTGGCGTGTTGGGATCTGGTGGTTGGCCCCGTATCAAGGGTCATGGGCTGTGGCTTGATGGTCGTCTCGGGGGCGCCTTTGCTCCCCTCCCACGTTAACCCAGCACTGTATCTCGACCGCTTTACCTGCTTGCTTCCATGAAGTGCGGTAAAAGGGCGAGTCTCGCCACAAGTAAAACGCACCACCCTCCCAGCAAGTACCAAGCGAAGTCGGTCTGAAGGGTCCTGGGGGCAGCGCCCCCGGGATGTCATGGACCGCGTCCACAGGGCCCCTGGGGATGGGTCCGGCTCCTAGATGCTTGTATGCCTTCTCGCATGGGGGTCGAGAGGAGTCGGAACTGAGAACTGAGAACCGAGAACTCGAGGACCAGGATGCTGGTCGACTCCTCCCCGATTGGCGCGACGTCTTATATGCATGGCACATCCGCCCACGGGCAATGAGAGGGACGATCGGCAACCCGCAGGCAAAACAACCAAATGTGCATTCCTCTGGTTTTCTGGGTGCGCGCGCTTGGGACATCGCGTGCTTGTGGAACATGCGTTGTTCAATGCTACGCTGCCGTCGGCCCGTACCCGCGGCTCGCTGAGCTTGTTTAGGCAAATACCTTGCTCGAGATTTCCATGGTGAAGGCGATGAGAAAGGATTGGCACCATGTACGACAGCCATCAGCCGCAAGTAAGGGCGCTTCAATACCTCAAGCGAGCTGCAGCTAAAGCCGGGAGAGGCTTGCTCAAGGTTGAGGGGACGAAGGGCTAGCTGAAGCCCCGAAGGGCGTAGGGCGCAACAAACTACAGTATGGACATAATATTCGTACATCTGCGACGACGTTGGGCCCCTGACATGGGCAAGGCTGGCCGCGCATCCAAGGAGGTTTTTGTCGATTTGGCGGTCGGCAACTACCGTAACTGCTACTCCGCAACTTCAACTTTGCTTTAGAAGCCCATTATTAGCCCGGAAGTGCCCATAAAAACGAGGGAATTTCGCCGTTTCCCTACCTAGTCATGAACGCGTCCAGTCCTCTGAATTAGCAGCTAGGAAACGGCCCATTCGCTTCGACTGCAACATGGCCATTGCGCCTTTCACCAGCCGACCGTCGCCCCGCTGCTTCGTACCTGGCCTGTTGAGAATATCCCCAGACTCAGAGTAGCGATTACGTTTAAATATCCACCCGTTTCCGCTGAATAGAGTAGGTGTGAACAACCTCCGGCGGGCCTGGCTTCGGCAACGCCCGCTTTACGAGGCTGGGCCCCTTGAAGAGTTGTGTCCTGTCTATTTCTCATCCACCGTCCTTATCGTCAGAGGAGCTGCAACGTAGCAGTGCCTAGAAACGCCCAGCGAACCCGCCACAATAGGAGGCACAAACGCCAATTATGAACTAAACAATCTAACTAGCGGCCGCCGTCAGCTTGGCTGGCGGATAGCTAGACGGCTCTGCGTGGACTTTTCCGCTTTAGGCATGTGGGAAGATGCTTGGAAGGCTTGGAAAACTCTTGGAAGCCGTATGGAATGATAGAAAGCGCAAGCCATTGATGGCGCCAAGCTTGATCGCGTGCACAAAGCCGGGATAAACCTTTTCGCCCCTCCCCCGGACGCGTTGCTTACGCAGCTGTTCCGTTCCCCGCAACACGAGCTTGTGCTGCCCCGGAGTGCTTGGCTGGCTGATACGTAATGGAATGAGTTTCCCCATCCGCGCTTTGTGGGCAAACCCCAAGCCAAGTAATTACACAACCCCTCTCAGCATGGAACACCGCCGTCTAGTCTACTGGATGGTTGCTATTCCACGGCGGATTTTGGTCTATGCTGTGCACAGGAAGTAGTACGTACCTCACCCGTCGCTGAATCACCTCATGGCGTTGAGGAACGCCACGACATCGACGGAGCACCTGACAATCCCCCGTCCACAACCGTCTGCAAGTTTCATAGCAACCGTCGCATCAGGCGATGCTGTGTCAGGCTGCGCGAATAAAGGTAAGCAGCTGGTCGCAGCCGCCAGACAGGTAGTTCACCATCTGCTCTTCCCTCGTGTGTCGCCGCGCTTCCCACCGACTTTTGTCGGAGAGCACTGGACTTGGAGAACCTCCTGCGGCAGTTCGAGGTGTTGTAAAATGCTTGACACTCTGGATCAAAGGCAGCCTATTTTTTCTAGTCGGTGCAAGGACATCAAGCATTTGAAGGTGGAAAAGAAGTGGGTTGTGCATCATGATAATTGCGCAGGATCCGGTACATGCTGATAAGCTGACACGGTCCTGATGCCGTTCGTCGGCCGGGTCCCGGGGTGGGGCTCCGGGAAGTGGATTGCATCGTTCCACAGGGCTGAACCCGTCGGCATTGGTGAAGTTGCTTAAGTTAATTTATGGCATGCCATACATGTATACTTTCGTTATTTTTGTCATTTTAGAAGCTCAACCGTCATCCAACAATCTCCCCTTCATCAACTCTTGCTCAAGACAATGCCAACAACACACAGCTCTCCTATCGATAGACTGAAGTCCTACCACACTGGCACAGAAGATCTCGCCATTAACGACACTCTTCTCCATCGCTTTTTAACCCTATTCGCCCTCAAGACCACGGCACACTTTTATTCACGTAATGGCGTCTGCATACCCATCTCAAAACACCAGATCGTCAAGACTGGCCCGGTCGTGCATCTGACCGAGCAGGGGCAACAATGAGATCCATTGCCGAGAATACGGCAATTCCTGTTCCAAGAATATACGGTTCATTCGTTTGGAGAAATCGCGCCTACATCGTTATGGAGAGACTCCGAGGAGAGGCTATCACTCGGGCGTGGCCCAGACTGTCGCAACAAGCTCACCAGACTATCTTTGCACAGCTAAAGCTCTTAATTCAGGAGCTGAGGACACTACGGCCTCAAGGGCAAGGACTACAGAGCTGTACAGGCGGCTCCCTACGTGACTACCGCATCCCTCGGGCCTTTCCCCGATTCGGCCCTTTCGAATCCATACAGGAGTTCCACCTCTGGCTAAGGGATGGTCTGCAGCCCTCAGAAGCTCAGAGTTGCGTGAGTGACCCGGAGTGGAGGGAAATCCAGGAAATGGCGACTAGGCAGGATGGTGAATGGACCCCGCTCGTATTCACCCACGGGGATTTGAACCCAGCCAACATCTTCGTCCGTAGAGATCAGGTTGTGGGCATTGTTGACTGGGAATTTTCGGGTTGGTATCCCCATTATTGGGAGTATACATCAGCATGGTGTGGAAACGTAACAACGACCGAGTGGCAGGATCTTCTGAATCACTCCTTGGAACCATTTCCCGCAGAACTAGCAATGGAGAAAACCCGTCAGAAGTGGTGGGGAGAGTGAAGGTATAGCTGTCCCGCACTGGTCTTCTCACCAGCGTACTGCCCAGCTACTGTCTCGATCCTATGCCAATCCACCACTGAAGTCCCAGCAGCTCCGCCATCCTTGTCGGAATGCTGCGGAAGATGCTAGCAAGCCGGGACTTCATCCTCGACCTAGCGCGAAGACTCGACAAACCTCCGGAGGAACTGTTGCCCACTACTTAGAACTTACTCCCAAGTCGCGGGAGTAGAGTCGTACTGCAAAGTCTTGTATGGAGTAGGTGATCACGGACAGAATTGAAACATCGTTCATCGATGTCGAGCCTGTTGGTTCGGGTTGGTTGACTCGCTCAGGGCTCTGACTGTCAGACAGACTAGACAGGGACCCGCTTGTCTGGCGTAGAGGAATTCGTTGATAATAGGTCCCGAGGCTCCTATCCTATCGAGATCACCGCCCTCCTTCGAGAGCTCGTCGTTGGATTAGGAGATTATGGGCGGTTGAGTCTGTCACGCGAATCGCCCTGCCCACCCACGGAACTCTTGGTTAACCCAGCCTGCCAGCAGCCGCAACACCGCGAGCAAGCGGTATGAGCCATCCACGGTAACGGTGCTGCGAATCTCGAGCGGGCCGCACACCTCAATCTCGCCCTCTCTGTCGAAGGCAAAGTATAGCTCCCAATTCTCACAGACAACGAGGAGGACTGGGAGGAAGGGTAGGTTTACTCACGTACCCGCCCGTACCAAGCAGCTAGCCATACTCCCAGCTGAGCCTTGCCCTCCGCACGCCGTCGGATGTCAACCTTGGTCTCGACAAGCACGCCCGTGGGCTCATAGCATAGCGGGCCATTTGTCGATTGGTTAAAGGACCGTGGCCATCGAAGCCGTCGACGAAGTCAGCGATGCGGATGGCGAGATCCCTATCAGGCTGGAGCAGAAGAGCGTAGTCAATCATTTTCCCGCCCAGGGTCTCCAGCTCCCCGCGCGAGGGCGGGCTGGCATCGTCCACCTCTTTCTCGTCCAAGACCGGAACCCTATCCTCAGCCGCAAAGCGAGACTCGCTGACCATCAGCTCATTTTTCAAGATTTTTTTCAGCTCCCGCGGCAAGTATCCTTCTCCTTGTATCACCTTCCAAACGTCATCAAAAAAGCCCAGCGCCTGCACACTCCCTGTTTTCTTCACCGTATCCCGCAATACACGAGAGTCAGGTGTCGTCCATATGACAGGTTTCTCGAGCTTAAGAAGGTCATCTGGGTTCTTGACAGGACTCGTAGATCGTGTGCGGCTGGTAGCACTGCTTCGTTCTCGTGAGCTAGAGGCAAAGGATTGTCGGTCGCTTGTGCTAAGCTTGGCGGCGAACGACATGGGCGGTGGAAAGACATGATGATGCTGCTGCTGCTGCTACTGCTGAGGAATAGTCCGATGGGGCCGTGGCGTAACTTGAGGGGCTGCTTTATCGGCGTCGTTGTCTTCAGACGTGAACGGGTCTTGCTGATCTGGATGTTTGTCGTCTTTCTTCCCCGGGCTGCGTCGTACATCACGCTCTCTCGATACTTCTTCGTCGGAGACGGGACGGCGCCGTCGCGGTCGATCCATTTTCGGTTCGCTGAGGAACAGAGGTCGAGTACGCGTCGACGCCGCCGTGGGGAGGGAGAAGTTGAGGACTCGTGCTCGTACTCGAGCGGCAATGGACACGTCTGCGGATCAGAGCAGGCGTGGAGCAGAAGGTGCTGGTCAGTGATCCAGGCGGAAATGACTTCAGAGTCCATGTACCTCCCACAAGCACGATGCTCTAGTCTAGGGTCGTTCGGCGATCGTGCGTTGAGCGACGTTGAGGGCGAGGACATTGTTGTTTTCAGTTAATGCGTCAGCTGATAAGATAAGCAACGCCGCTGGGCGCTTGAGCTGGCGATTGGTAAACGAATTTCATCAGGCAACGCCATTTTCCAGTCGACGTGGTCTGGGTCTCGTGGCTTCTTCTGTACATAGCAGACCGATCATATTACTATCTCCAAGCTGCCTTCGTCGTAGAAAGCGTTTTAAAAGGGACAGAACTGGATCAACCCTACGAGTCGCTATGTCAAGACAAGGCGCATTTTATGCTCTCCAGACGCAACACGCTCGGTTTCATTAAGAAGGCAATGGAACCCATTTTTTGCTAGAACAGCTAGATACTCTCAGACTCTTCATGATTTACTACTGGTCGATTCGCTTGAACAACTGGCACACCGGAGTAAGCAGATACGAGGTACAACTATTGCGTAATGCGTATCATAAAGTAGTTACATATCGGCAACCGTATTGCCTCTGTCGCCAGCCTTCTCCGCATCCACAACATTTTCCACCACCGAGGCGTTCTGCACGGCTAAGCGATATTGAGCACAGCCCACATGACGCCAGTGTACAAAGACAGAACCTCCTTCGGGTTGGGGGCATCTGTCCCGTCTTCTGTTTTCACATAATGAATGGCGATAACGTAGATTCTACGCCCCACCTTGACCGGACTGGACTGTCGTTTATTTTACGTGTGACCACGACAACCATGGCTGTACTTATTATCATCATCATCGTTATCGCCATTGCCAGCAATCAAAACCACATCAGTCAAGGCGCGTACCCCAACTCGACATACGGTAAAAATGTGTAGTAGCCGTATCTTTGCCTGGCTCGATACACTTCCCCGCGATTACGAGAGCAGACCAGTTCCTGCGACACACGTCTCTCCCAGGCGGCGTCGCCTATACCCTCCCACACCCGAACACTCCGTAACAAAGAGCCTCAACAACGCAATGTCAGCTCATACTGACAGCCCCGAAAAGCGGCCGAACGACGAGACACCCAAGGCCTCTCGCGGCAACAAGCGCGTCCGTACGCCACGAAGCGAGTCAAGCTACTCGCTTCCTCCGTCACAGTCGCAGTACTACACATCCACTCGATCCGGGCAGTCATCGCCGTTAAGAGACCTGGCCGCCCTTGAGCGGGACGAACAAGGCTTGAAACCCCGTGAACTCAGCGCATTCCACCCGCAGCCGCCATCTCTTGAAGCGCTCCTCGAACAGATCGAGGTTTTTGCTTACGCCGAGGGTATCTTGCCTGCCTCGGCTCGAGACACGCTCGAGATGCTCGATGCTGCAGTATATTGGGACATGAGGTGGGCTACACAGAGGCTCAGGAGCACCAGACACTACTCAACAGAACGTGAGGCTCTTGGGTGTATGTCCTCTCCTGACTCTGTTCGGAAACTGGTTTCAGAAGCAGCAGAATGTAGTGCTAACAGCCATCTAGAGGCCAACTGGAGCATCGCGGTATACAGTCGGATTCTCGATTTGGCCTTCGACGCGCCAGATCATCAGGCTCGTCTTGTAAAGTCTATGGGCAGGTGAGATTTAGCTTACCTGGAACAAGTCCAGTGGTATTCGAATCTGACTCAATCCTCCATTCTTTAGTTCAACGGCATCCATCATTCAGGAGTACCATCGATCCGCCTCGCACCAAAAATGTCGACTTTTGTATCTACTTCGAGCCTTCCAAAGATGCCTCTTATCCTGAGGTGGAATCTGACCTGGACCGTCTTTCCAAGACTCTTCGCTGTGGAGCCATCAACCAAACAGACTTTTATCCGCTCCGTAATCGTCCCATCGCCCTGAGCATCGAGACTAAGAAGCCCGGCGAGAGCTGGGAGAAGGCGAAGTTGCAGCTTGGGGTTTGGGAGTCTGCACGGTGGGCCTTTCTACGACACCTATTTAGCAAGTACCAGGACCAGGTGGCTCAAGCCGAAGCCGCAACAGGACACCAGGGCAATGCTCCCGCTCCTTCATCCTCCCTGTCAGGGTTGCCCGAGTTCCTCCCCGGAATAATTGTCCAAGGACATGACTAGAACCTCGTCATCACCACGCAAGAAGGAGAACGGACAATCCTCTGGCAAAGGGTCCTAATGGGGTCTACCTTAAGTCCAAAGGGAGTCTACCAAATCATTTGCTGCCTGCAGCTACTGCGGCAGTGGGCGCAGGATACTTTCTGGCCGTGGCTGAGGGAGGTCATTCGTCAGTCAAGCAGATCATGTCCGGGTTGACTGGCGTTATTTCAGCTATGAAGATCGTCTCACCAGCCGTTGCACACTCCGGGACCTCACCAGCACTGGCCACTCCGAAGTACTTCCAGTCAAGCTCGACCCGAAGAGCTCAAACAAGCCTGGGTTTCGAGTCCTCCAGTCAAGCGAACAGTCCCTCCCTACTGTTGGAGCAATGCCTTTCGGCGTCTCCTTGACATCGGCGATAACGACGCCATGTCCGCAAGAGCGGCGTGGCGCAGTGCAGTGAGCGCGTGAGCGGCTAGCCTGGCCGCTGTGTTGCGACAATCGTGACATCGTCAACCAGTTAAAGTCTTGGGCATGATCATACCCTCTGCAGCCATATGCTGTTAGGACAAGTGGTGGTGGCTCGCATCTTCCCCGGCCGCTCCTTGTCTCCTTCTCTTCAGCTTCCGGCCCCTCTACTGTGGCTGCGTTGGGCGCAGCATCTTCTGCAGCGGCCGAGACTTCTTGAGCAAAGCTGACAAGCCCCTTAACGGGCCACTCCTCGTCGTCGTCTTGCTCGGATATCCACCGCCGCTTCCTCCTGTGTGGTGTGGCTGAAGGGCTATCGGTGGACAGCGGTGGTGTCGGGAGCCAGTCTGCTTGGCATGGCCTCCGTGACCGATCTGGTGCTGCACTGGTTTCCCCGGACCGAGTCTGGCGTCAATATCGTTGCCGCCTGTTCTTGGTCATCATCGTCGTCGCTACCATCGCCAGAGGTAGCCCCGTTCGATCTCTTCCTGCGCCTTCAACTCGGCCTTGCGCTTCTCTTTGACCTCTGGTGGTGTGTGCCCGGGGGGCCATTCGTCCGCGGCGCCATGGTACATTACACTCCTGCAATTTCTTCGGCGAGAACCGCACTGAGGTGCTGTTTCAGTGCGGTAGTGAATTGGTCATTGTAGGGTGCCTGAAATACCGGTGTACCTGCGCGAGGAACGAGGTAGGCACCTTGAGTGCTGTTAGTCGATGGGCTGCAATGCGAAACTGAATTGAAAGGATGCAGGCGTACGATGAGTAGATTTTGGCTGGCCGTGGTAGTTGGTGGGCTATCTGACCGCGATGACATGGCCAGCGATGACTTTGTAGTCCGGGAATGAGATGAGTTCGGCGTTCCTGCCGCCCAGGTGGGTGATGTGAACTTTCGGGTAGTCCAGGGGATGATCTACCTAGTAGTCTACTCCGTAAACAGGGATTAAGTCCTCGGGATCTCTGCTGATTATCTCCTTGGCTTATCGTTGCGGCTGGAATTTACCCCGCGATGCACGATCAAAGCCGTGCGCTGTCCGGCATATGCAGCAGCCGACCGATTCGTTGATTCGCTGACGCAACTTACTAAAGGAGCTAGGATTATTCTTATTTCCTGGTATAGGAACTAAGAAATACCAAAATGCATTCTCAGGCTGGTCCAATCAGCAAATCATCTACTGTTTAGTGAGGGCAATTGTACACATGCGATGGTTTCACTGTTCGGTAAGTCACTAAACATTCACCGACTGTGAAATGGCGGGGTGATTTGGTCTGTGCACGCTGCTGCCTAAGTATCAACACTTGAGTGTTCCTCGCTCAACCTACCACTTTCTTCCTTTTCCTCATCATCATCTCAACCGCCACCTCAATCATCATCTCAAGAATGACTTTTTCACTCTCCGCAAACCGCACAACACCATGGAAGTCGCAAGAGGGTCAGTTCTAAGCCTCCGCTTCAAGCGGAGGACTGGGCGCGCGCCGCTCAAATGGTAACGAGCGCTGCATTGCACAACCGCAGCGCTCACTTCCAGCTTAGTCGACCCAAGCCATCCACTTACCAAGCTACGGGCCTCAAACAAGACCGCGGGGTGGAAAGGGGCTGGCTTTAGCCAGTCGCCCGGGGGCTTGTGGTTTGGCTTCTCTGGTGCCATTTGCTCTGCTGGTGCGCGGGTTCTGCATCCTCTTGTGGCTTCGCACATCGCACATCGCACCTCGCACCTTGGATGCAGTGTATTTTCTGTAGGTGCGTCTCTTTTACGGATGGTTGGCTAACGGTTTTTTCTCAAGCAGTGCCCCAACTACATCTCGCGGAGAGATGGAATCACTTCCCGAATACGTCTCGACGGACACAATACCTCTTCCAGAGCGCAAAAGACAAATCACGCCAAGTGACCTTTTCCGTGCAACACGACAGCAAGGCCAAGACCGCCTTGTTTCAAATTCAGCTATCGATCGATTTGAAGGGATCGCCCACGAAGACGCCACTCCTTTTATCCATCAACCACGAGCAGGTGACGTCCTTGACTCACCACGCCCTTGATCCTGACCATACGCCCGCAAAAGTCCGCCAAAAGTTCATGGATGGTGTCACTTGCCTCAGTTTTCAACTGAGTGCATGCCCATACATGACCTCTCCCAACGTGCCTTTGATACCCAGGAAGCAAAAGGACCACGGCGAAAAGCTAGACACCCTGAAGCAACTCGCCCACCAAACCGCTCTGAATATCTACATTGGATGCAACAGTCTATCAGACGCCCAGGCCCGGATTCTCTGCAGCATCGTCCTTGGTCCCAAAGTCCGGACAGCTTCAAGGGACCGCCATCTCTTTAGTCTCGACGGATCCGACGGGGACAAGCTTTTGTCATGCTCTGAGAAACTGCCGCCGGTATCACCTCGATTGTACAATCAGCCATCATCTGCACCATCTCTTCTCGTCGAAAAATGTAAGAATGTTACCCGCTTGCTCTCAAGTCTGCATTTGTATGGTTGCTGACATCTGGAAGCTACCACGACAGATCTTGGAGCCGTGCCGATGAAGCGGCGAAGGAATAGTGGAGGAACATCAAATCCATTCGAGTCTGCCTTGCTCGAAGCCATCAAGATGAGTCTTGACCAACAGAAGGGGGACATCCGAAACGAGCTACGACAAACCAAGCAGGAAATCCTAGACCACATCGACAAGCGATTTGGGGATCTCGACATATACAACCGGGAGGAGGTGGACGATAAGTTTTACGAGATGGACAAGGAGATCTACGACTCGATAAGCACAAAGGTTGACGAGGACAACCTGGACGACGTGAGGGTGGAACTCCAGACCTACTTGAAGGACGAGATGAGGGCGATGAAGAGCGACATGGTGAAGCGTCTTGAGGTGTCATCGTGGAACCTGAAGATGGAGGACGGTAGCGAAAGCGAAGGCAATGATGGTTAATTGGAATTGGGGACTAATGGGTTGGGCTGGCTAAAGTGGGAAAGAATTTGGAAATGATACCCTTGTATTGCGGCGTATGGCTTTGTTTTGTACTTGGTCCTTTGGATTGGGAAAGGAGTAAGATTGGTGTCTGGACTGGAGAATCTCTAGAGGAAAAGGAAAATAAACCTGTTGGTGATGGAGAGGCTGACCAGTTTGACCACTTCCTTACTGTGTTTTCTACTATGTGTTAACTACTGCGTTGCTTTGATCTGTCTGTGACTAAGGCTAAAACAAGTTATAAATAAGCACATTTGCCTACTTAGAGCCAGACATCTATCATCACCAGAACAATTCCACCACTGGGTACCTCCCAAAATGCAGGATACATACGTGAGCTGAGATGGCTCCCGTGCAGAAAGTATCGGCATACCTGAGGGCACCATTTGTGTCCCTCGCTTTTCCTTTTGGCGACATATTCCTCGTGTGGATGTAGCATACCCTGTCGCAAATCGCCATCAAGTAGATAGACAGGGGGCTTGCCCATCAATCTGCCCATGATAGTTACATTCAGGAACAAACTTCATGTAAACCATCATAGCGATGTTGAGGGTTTCCGTGTCGAACTTGGGGCGCTCCGCGCGAAACTGCTCGTACAGGCACCGGCTTTACCGGTCCGCCGACCAGAGAGGCGGCATTTATGTCGCATTTTGCCCTCGCAGCTGTGGTAAAATGTTGAAGAACTGGTGAATGCAGCTCTCAGCAGAGTAATAGAAGCATCTCGCTGCGAGTCTCGTCGGAGCGGTTGTCTTGCTGTGCTGCGCACGAGCCCTGACCACAACTCCGGCTCTCTAGACCGACACAAACCTGTCTACCCTGCACACCACCCCGTCTGCCGTAGTAAACTTCTGGCCCTAGCAATCCCAAATCACATGTCGCGCGGGATGCCATCAAGCGACAGGAGCTCGCCACGATGGTACATTTGTTCCGCCTCGCAACTACGTAGTATCAACTACCAACATGGCTAAACGGTACCTGCCCGGCGCATCCGGGAGACGCCAGCTCCAGACGGAGCGGAGTGGACACCAGGGTGAATCTTCCGAAGACTGAGGCTCTTGCCAGCAGGGACAGCGGTCTAATTATCGACGATTTGAGGTCAGCCCCCCACTGATGACCGTACCTGGGGGTTGTAGCAGATGGCCCAACCTACCTAGCGGCTTTCATGAAAGGATGATAAATTTAGCACGCGTCGCTGCTGGACCTGTCCGCTGTGGATCTTGTTCGGGGCTACCCTGCAAGGCGCCTCTTGGACATGTTTCCAGCTGCCCAGCGCGTTTTCCAGGCCCTACCTACCATGCTATGGCCCTGGGCCACCGGCGCCTGGTCATTCATTTCGCGCCATGTCAACCGTGGCGCGCCCGACACTGAGCAGCAAGACTCGCCCAAGGTCAGCATCGGACCTCGCATCAGGTCGGATATATTCGAGTACTGGTCAAGAAATCGCGTTCTATGGACTCATACGTTACAATTTTCCTTGCGATCCCTGCAATGAGATGCTACGAGCACATCCCGGTCCTGACTCTATCTCGACAGGGTGCGGCATTCGCGCGGCCAGGCCAAAAGCTTTTTAGACTGCTGACTACGTCACGATGTACTCTTGGTCCGCCCCAAGCGGCCACCTCATATACGTAGAACTTTCTCCTACAGGCATCGAACAATCCCTGCTCTGTCAGTGGCCTGAAGTAGTACTCCTCTGTTCGAATTACCTTGTCCCACTCGTCGGTGTCTTTATCGAGTTTCTGCCAAACGAGGTACATAGGCTGCTATTTTAGCTACCCTGAACCCACAATGACAACGCGAGTGATGTGGCTTGCAACAATGGAAGAACAAACCAAGAAGTAGAATAAAGTGTCCGCCTCATTGACTGATTAGAAAACAATTTAACAGCTTGCTCACTCTAGAAGAGTAATGAAATGCTAAGAGAGAGGAGCTAGAAAGACAATGCAAGGTAAGGGCAACCTGAAATGGAGTGGGAAATTGACGTGTGCCGAACTCCACTTGAACGTCGGTTCAACATCTCAACTCTCTCCTTGCATCGCGTTGGCTTTCGTTACCATCATCTGCGCATCGCCTTCCGCCACTCATGGAGGACGTTCTACCACTCCTCAGGGGAGGAACCTCTCTGGATGATGCTCTGGAAGAGGACGTCAACATAATTCGAGAGTTATCGTACCCAGAGAAGCGACGTGATTCCGGCTCCAGCTCTACATTCAGCGGAAACAAATCGTCAAAGTCGTATCGCAACATTTGAACATACAACAATCTGATTTTAGCCTCGGTGAAGTTAAGGAGTGGATACATGGCAGTTTCAATGCCTGTATTCCCACTCATATTCTCCAGAGCCCTCTTACCTCCGACACTGACAAAGACTGGTTGAGTACGTACTAAGTTACATCCCTTTGCACCTAATCTTGGTGGAAATAATGTAGTGGGCTGGTCCGCCCCACCTGCCTTACCGGTTCTCCGCACCTGCGTTGGCTGTTTGGGGGAGGGAGGCTCTGTTGACATGTGCGCCATGTGGGTCCGGAAGGCCTCTAGCGATGCATGCAAGAAAAACAGGCAAGGGATGGCAGGCACCGTTGCAAACTTTATCTTGTTCCTGCCTTGGCCATCTCCACATGTTGTTTGTTGTTCCCACACACCACAAACCGATTTGTCCCGCAGGAGCCCTTCCCTGTCAAGCCTGTCCAGCAGCGATGTACCTGATCGGAGGAAGGGTTGTCTTCCCTGAGCCCCCGGATGGGATGGCCAGGATGTTAGTGGGGGGCGCCCAAATTAATTCTGCCCCGCACGACCCGACTAAAACTCTTTGTCGGCCAGCCTTCTTAGTCTTTAGTTGTCTACAACCCTGGGCTTTGTCTACAACCATTTGTCGGCCAGCCGTCTTGACTGCCTAAACCTGTTTGTCGGCCAGCCGTCTTGATTGCATAAAACCCTTTGTCGGCCAGCTGCAGCGCACCGCTGACAGACGTCTTCATTCACACACCTGCATCATGCGTGACGGAGCCCCCAAGGCGCCAACCCGGCGCTCTCGCGTGAATGCCTCCAAACCTTTGCAAGCAACATCATCAGTCACTATCGCAAGCACGGGTATAAGTATGCGTGTCCACGGCGCCCGTTTTTACGAAGAGAACAAGACAGTTAACCCGTCAGCTACAGCCCTTCCGCCAAGTCGAAGTGGTGCGGTGCCGCCGCAGTCCCTGAACAGACAACCCGACGCAACATCCGAAACTGATCAGCCGCCCGTGAAGAGACCACGCTCGACGAGGAAGCGCGTACGAACCGGTAAGCGCTCTGTCATGTCTGCAACGACGGGTTAAACGTACTGATGTGTCAACCATAGAACCCTCGAGGCGTAGTGAGAGGATTCAGGCAAAACAACTCTCTGCAGATCGAACCGGGTCACTCAAACCTTGCCCTGAGCCGCAGGTCGAAGCAGGTGTTAGGAATGAGTCGAGACAGGCTGCGCTGCCGCAGACGAATGCACAGCAGCCTGCCGTTGACCAGGACGAGACACCGCCGGCCGCCAAGGTAGGACAGACGTTCCCTCCACGCAAGTCAACCACTAATGGATCATGTAGACTGGACGGCACCCAGAGCCCCTCGAACGTCCGTACACCTCGCTCCCCGAGCCCAAGGGCGAGTGGCAGGAGGAAGTCTCCCTAGCTACGCCGTTGCGGGAGCGGCACCTTGACAACGACAACGAACACCAACCAAAACGGACACCACTGACGCGGAAAGCCTTGGCCCTTTTCAACAAGATGGAGGGGAGAAAAGGGAAAGCGGCGTCAGCGTCTGCTTCCCCGGACTCTCCTACCGAGTCAACATCAAACAGTGCGTCTCCCATCGAGCCAACATTGGACGGTACCCCGACAACCTCGACAGGGATGTCTCGTTTTGCCATGAAGGTCCGTGGAAACGGTATGCTCGGCCCACCTCATTCTAAGCCTCCAGCAAATCTGGATGATTTACGCAAACGACTCGACCAATCTCTTGAAACAGCTCCACCGACCGAATTTGTGTACGAGGACTATATCAAGACAGTGATGCTTGCTGTTAATGAAGCGACCATGGTCTTCGAGGTCGGCGCGCTCAAGCTCAAGAAGTATCATAATGAGGGTTACCACCGAGTTTTCAACCAGACGTTCACGGGTTTCCCGAGAAATGTTGGGTTTAACAATGAGCTATCTGCTCTAAAACCTGATTACATCGAGGGACTTGAAATGGAAAAGTTCCACCCGTTTCCGATCGAGAACTGTGGCGGTGGACCCGTTCTTTACAAGGACAATCCTGATTCCGTGACATTGCCGCATTTGGCCGGGGAGTGGAAGGCAAAGGGAAAAGACATGGAAAAAGCAAAGCTTCAGAGCGCCTACGATGGAGCAGCTCTTGTTTACGGGAGGAGGCAGGCTCTCGGGTTTTTCGAGAAACATGACCCTGACCGTCATGCAAAGGTCCTAACTTTCACCACGGACGGCACAACTCTCTACTTATTTGCTCACTATGCCGCTCTATCGGAGGGGGGCAAGCTTGAGTATCACCAGTATCTCCTCACTTCGACGAACCTTTCGCAGTCTTACGATAGTTTCAAGCTGGCTTATAAACAGCTCAGAAACGCCCAAGACTACGCGAGGGAGGCGTCCGGTGAGCTTAGGGACCAGCTCAATGAGTATTGGCGGGCTAAAACGTCCCAACCTGCCCCCCCGGTTGAAGATGAGTCGGCACTACCCGCGCCATCTACGCCCGCGCCATCTACGCCCGTGCCATCTACGCCCGAGCCTGCCCTCCCGGCCGAAGACGAGTCGGCACCACCCGCGCCATCCACGCCATCCATGCCATCCACGCCATCCACGCCATCCACGCCATCCACGCCATCCACGCCATCCACTCTATCTACGCCATCCACGCCATCCACGCCATCCACTCTATCTACGCCATCCACGCCATCCACGCCATCCACGCCATCCAGACCACCCATGCCCCAGCATGGCCAGACGCCATGCTCGAATTTGGCCGCGTCCCCACCGCCATCCTCGGATTCGAGCTCGTCCCCATCACCGGCCTCGAATTCGAGCTCGTCCCCGTCACCGTCCTCGAATTTGACCGTGTCGCCATCACCATCCTCGAATTCGAGTTCGTCCCCATCACCGCCCTCGAATTTGACCGCGTCCCAAACACCGTCGGTTGTGGACATCGCAAGCGGTAACGGTAGCAGTGGGGGCGGCAGTAGTGGGGGCAGCGGCTGCAGCGGCAGCGGCAGCGGCCGCAAACGCAAACGCAAACGCAGAGCCTCGTCATCATGATCGGCGAGATTAAGTAAGAGACTGGACTACCAGCAAGGTTGACGATCTCACCGGCCTCCATCTCCACGTCCACGGAGAGGGAAAAGTCACCAGGAAGGCCTGGAGGGAGCGGCACATGCCCAGTGCCTGGGATAGGCCTGAAACCCGACACCGGGCGTCCAACCTCCGGTTCCACTCGGGGCAACGCGTGCGGAGAAGGAGGCCCCGGCTGCTGGGCGGTCTCCTCAGCTGTGGTCGTCCTGCTCCTTGATGCTCTCCTGGTTGGCGGCTCCATCCCCCTCTACACCCGGCCAGATGGGACTTGCGTGGCCTTTCTCCTCACCTACACCGGCTCTCTGCTTGGTCTGCGTCTGCTTATTTTCCTTACATCTTATCACGGATTGTTGCTTTGGGAGGTCATTTTGCGCTTTGATGCGGGTAGTTGGCGAACGTAAAGCTACCGATTTTGTGCTTGCTGGATTGATTAGAACGGTGATGGATTTTCTTTTTGAGCTGGGTATGGTATGTATGACTCTTAGTTTCGCGGCGATTTAAACGGTCGGCTCGGCGAGCGGCGGTGTCGGGTTTTCGTCAGGGATTCACAGGAGTAGGCGACGGGGCAGGGACAGTTGCTTCCTGCGACAGGCGCCTTGGAACGGGTTCTAGGTAGACTACTTAGTCGTTGGATAGCATGTTATTGTATTGTTATGAGTGTCACTGTACGTTAATATGCACTTGGTAGATTTGGGAGGGTTCCAGGATATGTCCCAGGACTTGGGTCTCAGCCTTCAATGGTTCAATAAGTACATCGAAATGAAGTCTGGGAAAACCTAGGTAAACCTACAATGGCTCTATGAGTGCACCAGATTGACTACTAAAATGAGGTGCAATGGAGAAAGAGAGGAGTTTAAGTATTAAGTATTCAGCCGTCCATCCCTGTTGCTCCTCGGCCTTCCAAAGGCGACGCAAGTGAGGTCGCAGATCGCCTACCTTGTTCTAGTGCGAAGCCAAAAGCTACATCATCTCACAAATCTGCAGCGTTGTCACTGCCGACAGAGTCCAATTCGTCGTGCGATATCTCGAAACACAGTCGCATTTCATCGACGATGTCGCGGAAAGTCATGATTGCATTTTGGTCAGGTTGAAACGTGCCGGCAAAGAGAATGTCGCCGCGCGTCGCCAGGAACTTAATGTTCCAGCCAAGTGCGCGCATCGTCGGCGTCACGGCTGCGCTGGACATACTGGGTGGTGCAGGGGCGCGATGGTTGAATTCGAAAGGCGTTGCGATATTGTCGAGAATGAACGACATCGCCATGTTTGGCGACGTGAAGGTGCGCGGACGAGTGTTGATCCGAAATACTTCAGGCAACCGCCGTCAGATTGCGCCAGTCGTGTCATTATACCAACCAAGCCCAACATGGATTCAGCAAATCGGCGAGCCATCACGTTAATGATACCAGTCCTTTCAAGCTATTTTGCGATGATCTTCGACCCCAGAACATGCTCGTGGTCCCGGACACTCTGCGCATAACAGCCGTGCTCGATCTTGAATTCACAAATGCCATGCCGAGCCAGTACTCATCTGAACCACCGTGGTGGTTGCTGCTGACGGGGCCAGACTCGTATCTTTTCCGAGGTCGCACTACGGAGGAATTCGTGACCGCCTATGAGCCCCGTTTGGAGCAGTTCTTGCAAGCGATGCGACGAGCTGAGGGATCAAGAGGGACGCCGCACAATGAGGAACCTCTTTCTAGTCTTATACGTGATTCGTGGGCCACGAAGCGCTTCTGGTTCAACTACGCGGCACGGAAGCCTTTCATTATTGAAGCGCTCTTTGACAATCGCCTGAACGAGGGCAGCGCTGGTGTCGAGTTGATGGACGAAGAGATACGTACAAGATTGGAGCTATTTTCACACTCAATCGCAGTCAGTACTATGGCGGTTATCACCCCTGCGTACGGCAGACCGTCTCCTTCAAAAAGGGTTGACTTTTGTATTTACATCGAGTCGGAGAACGACGAGTCCTCATCGGCCACACCTGCAACCTCGATCCGATCAGCCATCGGCAGTCTTCGCGACACTCTACCTGGTAGAATCTTGACTTTCACCGACTTTGCCACACTTGATCAGCGACCCATTGCCCTTAACATCGAGACAAAGAAGTCAAGCGAAGGCTTTGATAACGCCAAGCTGCAACTCGGTGTTTGGCAAATGGCACACTAGGTTTTCTTGCGACGTCTGGTGGAAAGACCATTGGCCGAAGCTCAGGCTGAGACAGGAGAGGGAGAGAAAACTGGCGAGTTAGTCCAATTGCCCGCCTTTATTCCTGGCATCATAACCCAAGGTTACGACTAGCATCTCAACTTTACCACGCCAGAGTCATAGCAGACTTTGTTCTAGCAAAAAGTCTTAATTGGGAGCACATCTAGCGACAAGGGCGTCTACCAAATCGCTCAAGTTCTACAGGTCCTGCGACAGTAGGTTAAGGACGAGTGTTGGCCGTGGATTCGGGACGCAGTTCTCCGAGGTTGAGGACCTTGCCAGATCGTTAATCCTGAATGGCATCACGGCTTGGCAGGGGAGGTGCGACGATATTTAGCCCGGAAAATGAAGAGGAGACGAAGTATGAACAGCGAGCACTCATATCCGTGGGGTCACGGGATACTGATTTCCATGTCGGGCAGCGCGTGTGGCTGTCTACGGAACCCATTTCCGTCCGCCATCCAAGTTTTCGGTATCTATTAACGAACCACTATGGCCACGTCTAGTTCAAGTATGAAGCCAGCCGATAAGATGACTGCATCTGAGCTGTATTTGGCTGACTCGCGATTCACCTAGTTTCGCTTCAGCGGCGTTGACGTGCGAGGCGTTGGTGATCGCGTCGACAGCGTGCACCCCAACGTTCTACGTTTATCGCCAGTCGGCACCATCTTTGACTACCTCGTCGCATGGCTACTTCCGCGATTTCCAGCATCATTTTGATCTTGCCTTCGAGCGGTCCTGCTGAGCTATTTTCTGCTACGGAATGTCATTCTCAAGAATCTGAAACCCGACTGGGATGATGAGTTCGACAATGACAAGAGTATATACTCACGACTTGAGTCCTTGCAGAGGCGCCTCATTCCCATATGCTACGGCGAGGCTGTGTACGAAGGATCTAGGCCTTGGTTCTGTCAGTCCTCTAAGGTGTGCGCCCCCTTTGAACAAGATATCGATTGCCCTCTTTAAGGAGGACGAGTTTGAGAGACGCGTGGAGTCAGCGTTCCGACAGCTGGCCCTGTTCGGCGTGGCTCATGGCGATACCACGCTTGACAACTTCCTTGCCATAAACCAGTCCGTATTACTAGTCGACTTGGAATCGCTGGACAGCATGGAACCGAGGGATGTGGAACTGGCCGTGACGTCGCATCGAGATCACCTCATGTACCAGTACAGAAGCTATCTCAAGAACCGCTTCAGTCCATGGACTTAACGAGCTCGTAGTGAACTCCATCACATAAATCACGAACGCTCATATAATCGCTACTGGCTCATCATTTTACACGAAATTTTGACTACGTCGCTCCTCCTCGGATGGAAACCATGGTCAATTTCCTCGATACGCCTATTTCAGATGACCAAATCTTCGCCAATGCGCCCGATTGCCGGACTCGGTGGGAGGCAACCTAGCATTTATCTTCACAGCACGCCCTTCTCTGAACCGCTGCCGCCAACCGACTCTGCTGTGAAGGTCCTTCAGCAGATATTCCATCCATTCTCCATGGGCAAGCTTATTGACCGGTAAGTTGTCCGTCAAAATGATAGGTGCACCATTCGAAAGTCCGTGAGAATTGGTCGTTCTAGCCTTGGCGCAGAGAAGCGTTATCTCGAGCTGGTGAAGGCGGAGATATCCGTTCCCGTGCCGTCCGTCCGCCAGTACTACATGTCGGAGGAGTTCGAGCATCTCACCGTGGATACGATGGCTGGGATGACACTGGAGAGAGCCTGGCTTACATTGTGTCCACTTGAACGAGAGCGTATAGCCGACGAAGTGGCATCACTTGTCGAGCAGCCCCGGAAACTGCATTGCCCTTAGAATTGTGCGTTCGAGACATTCAAGGCCCTTTCACTTACGGCAAGGCCGCAGTAGTTTTGCTCTTGTCTTGCAACAAGCCTAACAGAAGCTCTACGTTATCAATTTAGCGGTGGCATGGGATGCGGATGAGTTCCCAGCCAGAGAATGGGAATAGGTAAAGTAGGTGTTTGCCTGGGTTCAGGTATATTCCACGTCCTCTCGAATCCGGGAACCAGCTCCTGCTCATCCCGCTGATAGTATGCACAGGCTTACAACTGTCAATTAGAGCCGAAGGCTCAACGGCAATTGCAGAGCTTACTTCTAGTCGAGTCTAAAGTAGTAGACAACTCAGCTAGTTCTGACTTGGTTCAATAACGGAAGAAATCGCCGGGCAATGTCGCCAGCTTGCTTGCGACGTTCTTCTTTGCTAATGCGCTAGAGACTACGATGAAAACAACTGCAATATCCGTCCCCTTCCTACTTACGCCTCAGCTGTTTGAACTGCTCAATGGTATCTTTAAAGCTATTCGCCACGCTCTCCAACTCAACCAGCTTCTTCTTTCCTACTCAAGCTTCAGCTGCTCGAACTGCTCAATAGTAGCCTCGAAGCCATCCGCCTCGCTCTCTAGATCAGCCAGCTTCTTCTTATCGGCATCCTGCGTTGCGACGGCCACCTTCTCCATGTATGCCGGGTCGCCGACGAGCCTGCGCTGCTTCTGGACGGCGGCGCGGGCCTTGTCCAGCTTCTTCGTCGCCTTGGCAATCTCCTCGTCCAAGTCGACGCGGTCCTTGACGTGGATGAAAACGGATACGGCACTGGACACGGGGAAGGCGACGCAGCCAGCGGGGCGGGCGTGGTCCGGCGAGATGACGTCGATGTCCATGGCACCCTTGCCGCAGAGAGAACGGATCGACGACTTCTCCTCGGACACGGTCCTGTGCGACGCCGCGTCGTAGGCCTGGATGAAGATCTTCGCCTCGTCCTTGGGTGCGTACTCGGCCATCAGGGACCGGACACCCTTGGAGCAGCCGAGGACGATGTCGTACGCAGCCTCAGCCTCCGGGTTCTCGAATTGCTGGTCCCATTCGGGGTATTTGGCCACCATAATGCTCTTCGTTTCATCGCTTGGCCGCCTGGGTAGTCTCTGCCATAGTTCTTCCGAAACGAAGGGGAGGAATGGGTGAGAGAGGACGAGGGCCCCTTCAAGAACCGAGTAGAGTGTCTGGAGCGTGGAGTTTATCTGAGCCTCGGACCCCTCCTGGATCAAAGCCTTAGAGTTCTCGATAAAGACATCGCACCTAGACGACAAACAATTAGTCGAGTGTAAGAGCTGCCTGCACCGGGGGTTACCTACAGCTGGAAATACCAGTGCGTGTAAACAAGGTTGGCACTCTTCATGAAATTCCTCTGCTCGATGGCCTCAGTAACTCCTTTCACAGCCAAGTTCATCTTGTGGAGAACCCAGAGCTCCGCGAGAGACTCGTTTCCGCCGAGAGCCCGCTGCTTCGCGGGAACAAAGCCTTTGACCGTCTCCAGCTTGCCGACAACATACTTGCTGGCGTTCCAGATCTTGTTGCAGAAGCGCCTATACGAGTGGATGACGTTGATGTCGAAATTGATGTCGCCGCCGCCCGTGGTGTACGTGATGAGAGAGAAGTGAAGAGCGTCTGCGCCACATTCCGGAATGCCCTGGGGGAACGCAGTCTTCTGGTATATGGTTGCCTTCTTGACTTCGTTGGGAGCGAGGTTGCCCGCGAGTAGCTTGTCATGGAGAGGCTGGAGCTCAATTCCGCGAATGACGTCTAGCGGATCAATGACATTGCCGAGTGATTTGCTCATCTTTCGCCCATCGGAGTCACGAACTGTACAAAGGTCAGCTCATCGTAAGATGCGTCTAGTCGGAAGTGCGGGCTCACTTAAAGAATGGCAGAACACTTCAGAGAATGGCACCTTGCCCTGTTTATCGAGTCAATACCGTTCGGTGAGTGGATAAGATGACCAGAGAGGGCTTACAGTGAGCTTGATACTGAAGAAGATCATACGAACAACCCAGAAGGGACTGTATGGCTCCAAGTTAGCATATGATTTCCGGGTGGGCTCCTCCGGTATATTCTGAACATGGGGGTGGAACTCTGATACAACTTGAGTGTTCGCATCGTGAAATAAACCTACATGATATCCCATCCCGTCTCCAGGAGACTGGTGGGGAATAGACGTGACAGATCAGGAGTCTTCTTGGGCCAGCCGAGAGTCACGAAAGGCCAGAGACCAGCGCTGAACCACGTATCAAGGACATCCTCGTCTCGAACCTAGAGTATACGTGAGTCTCTGAGCTATGACTTGTGGCGAACAAGAACCAAGAGACTAGAACGTTCACCAGGACACAAAGTCCTGGGCAGCTCGAACTTGTGTAAACAAAGAAAGGCACAAGGGTATTCACTGACCAGTTCGAACTTCTTGTCCGGCCATGCCTTCTTGGCCTTGACGAGGGCTGTGTTTTAGTCAGTATTAACGCCCGCAGCAAGTTTTAGGATGCAAGTGCCAGACCTTCTTCTTCAGTTCGCCCTGCGAACCACCTGTTGCCGGAAGCATGCTCGCCCTCCCCCCCTTCAAAGCGAACATAATACACGGGGCATTGATGTCCCCACCACAGCTGTCTCGAGATGCACCAGTCGTTGATGTTTGCCATCCAATTGAGGTAGCTCTTCTCCGCCGACTCGGGCTTGATCTTGATATCTCCGTTTTGGACGGCTTTGATCTATGAGACAAGTATCAGCAATCAAGACAGGGCATAACCACGGATCGTCGGCCTTACCGCATCCTCGGCAAGAGAAGACATCTTCACCCACCACTGTGGTTTCATGATGGGCTCGATGACATCTTTAGTTCTCTCTGACAATGGCACAGTCATAGGGTTGTCCTTCTTATCCACGTACAGACCGAGTTCCTTAAGATCCTCCTGGATTGAGTACCGGACGTCGAATCGCTTCTGGCCTTGGTAGGCGCCGCCATTCTCGTTGATTAATCCGTCATCCGTCAAGATGTTGATGAACTCGAGCTTGTGGACCATCCCCAGGTTGAAGTCGTTGGTGTCGTGCGCTGGGGTCAATTTGACGGCACCCGTACCGAACTCGCGGTCAACATAGTTGTCGGCGACGATTGGCAGCCTCCGGCCTTTGATGAACGGATGAACAGCAAAATTTCCCACAAGATGGGTGTACCGAGGATCATCAGGGTGCACAGCGATGCCGCTATCGCCTAGCATGGTCTCGGGACGGGTTGTCGCAACTTCAACAGTCTCGTCAGAGTTCTCGATCGGATATTTGAAATGAACAATGGTTCCAAACTCGACCTTCCTTTCGTAGCCTGGAACGTCAAGAAGTGTCCGTCCTGCCACTTCCTTGTTGTCGACCTCGAGATTGCTGAGGGCTGTCATCAACGTGGAATCCCAGTTAACTAGACGGTTAGCTCGATAGATGATGCCCCCTTCGTGGAATCTGACGAAGACGTCCGTGACAGCTGCGGAAAAGTTCTCATCCTGTTGAGAGATTAGTGTAAATGTCGTACCCAAGGCACGATATTTGAAGACGCACCATTGTAAACGCCTCTCTGCTCCAATCAAGACTGCACCCCATTTTTCTGAATGCATTGTTGATCTTCTGATGGTACTCTTCCTTCCAATCCTGAACGAGCTCGACGAACTTTTTTCTGCCAAGATCATGCCTCGTCTGTTTCTTTACTTTCCAAAGCATCTTCTCCACCACGCTCTGTGTCGCGATACCTTGGAAGCCGTCAGATTATGTCGTTTGGCGAGCCTGTGTAGACGGATATCTTACCAGCATGGTCACAACCGGGCAGCCACAACGTGGTCTTTCCCTTTTGCCGGTTGTAGCGGATCAACAGGTCTTGCAGTGAGTTGCCCAGGGCATGGCCCATGCTGTTCATGACGTTAGTGGTTCTCATGCCAAGTTCTAGACGTGAGAATAAAAGGCCTTACTGCAGTGCTCCCGTAACGTTTGGAGGAGGCACGACGATAACGAAGGAGCCCTCAGGCTTGACGTTCCCTTCAGCAGTGAAGTGAGGCTTGAAGAATCCCTCCTTTTCCCACCAAGCATACCATGCCGACTCAACAGCGACAGGGTGGTATGAGGAACAGTAAGGGTCGTCAAAGGGCTTAAGCCGCTTCTTCTCTCCTGCTGGGGTATCCTCAACGAAGGGGGGTAGAACCATCTCGGCCTTCTTCACCTTCTCCTTCTTCTCCTGAGTCTTGTTCGCATTTGCGGCGGCTGCCTGAGCTTGGGCGGCCTTTTTCTGGTCGAACTTGGCCTGCTTTTCTGCCTTCTTACGCTCCTTTTCAAGTTCCTTCTCGGTCTTGACCTTGGCAGAAGTTGAATGAAGTGTCGTCTCGGTGTCGCTGGTCATCGCGGGCGGCTTGTCAGCCGCGCCAACTGCCCCTCGAGAAAGGTCTGTTAGCTACACCTTGGATCTCGGCCGAATGGCCCTCGTGGCTGGACCTACTCGGGCTTCCCTGTGCGTTGTCGGTCATTGCCAATGTGTAAGAGAATCGTCGGCCGAATGCTGACGGGCGCATGAAGAGCGCACGGAAAACCGGTTGAGAGAACGTTGTGGCGGTCGGTGGGGGATAACGCGAGAAAAGGATGTGTCAAGGATGGAAACTCTGAGTCAGAGAGCAGAGCGGCTCGGTTTGAGTCATAGCAGGCACTTCAGCCACAAACGCGCAGGCATGTGTCGGAATAAGGAAGAAAACAAGGAAACTCATTGCGGCTGCTTATCTCCGAATTCCTAATAGGTTGTAGAAATATGCCCTACCTTTGTGGATCTGCGCTGCTATCGGCTGCTCCGTGGTGTAGGCCTGGCCCGCAACGCCACACCTCCTAGTCTTCTTTGACATACTTATGCATCGCGACAGCATAGTCAGCCGCCTTAATTTGCAAGACGGGACAATTATGCTGTTATCAGAGACCAGAGCTTTGTAGTTGTGACGTGGTACTTCCATTCCGCATCTCCAGTGATCATCCAAGCGAAGGTGTCAACGTTTAGATTTGCCACGGCAGTCTTCTGAAGCCAGGGAAGTTGAGAGGCTATCCAAGGCTGGGATCCAACTGTCCGGGTTTCTATTGCACCTCTCTCGATACAAGTTTCGGGGCGAGATGGCTCGTCTGGATATCCTTTATACCCAGTCCTTCTGTGACGTTGCCGTCGAGTTGTGGATCCAAATATATCACAAAGCCATCCTCGCCAGACCATGTCATATTTAACAATGGCAATTCTACCTTTTATTTCGACTTGGCTTTGCTCTAGGTCATGGTTATCCTTCTCACGGTCAACGTTTGCATACGAGAACTGTGCCGTCACATTGCCGCTTGAAGACAGCCAGCCCATGGAAAGCGGGAAGCCGTCTTTGAAGGCGAGGCTGGCCAAGAGATGGCAGGAGACGCACCGCGAGGATCGTGAAAGTGCTATGAGAGCGACTGTTGAAAAGGCCATGGCCAAGAACAAGAAGTGCCTCGTCGATGCCCGTCGGAGCGCCGTGGCTAGAACATAGATGTCGTGGCCATCTTGATGGCATAGCTTAAGGTCTGTAGGCTTGGCCTTTAGTGGAGTTTAGGAGCCTGAAGGGATTACTCTCGTGGGCCAAAAGTCATGATTTTGGGCATACGTATGTAAAATTACAACCCTCGGGTAGGATGAGTAGAGCTTGCCTACTATCTTAAACACCAATCCTCCACCCCTTAACAACCAGCTCCGTACCCCTCTGTCCCATCCTTGCCCTCACAACCAAGACCTTCCCCGCCTCTTCCTCCTGATCTCGTTCGACTAAGAACCGACTGTGGGTGATCACTATGATCCAGCCGGCCACCCTCTGCGCCATCAGCCCACACCACCTGACTGTAGCCGCCTGGCCCGCCTCGTCTAGACTGTCAAACACCTCGTCGACGAGTATGTAGTGGGCACGGTGCGCGCTCCTAGCCTGCCCTAGCTGTAGCAGCGCGAAGAAGAGGGCTAGGTCAATGCGCTTTCGTTCACCACCCGAGCGCTTGCCGTAGGCGAGCGAGGGGTGGATGGTAAGGGTGCGGTTAAGCACCGATCCTAAGGAGGAGGAGGATTTTTTAGTGATCATAGAGGTAATAGAATCATATTCAAGTAGTGAGCGCAATATTCCTATTAATATAGTGCGCGCGTAAGGTATGTTATTGTATAGTGCTATTAAGACCTACGCGAGGAGCGCATTGAGCTCTGGGAGCGACTGCGCGAGGATGTGTTCGCGGAAGGTGGTTGTAGCTTTCGCTATGGATATGGTCGAGGAAGATGAAGAGGTGCGCTGGGTACGCTTCGCTAGAGCGGAGGACCAAAATGCAAAGAGCTCGCGGTCGGCAGCAAGCGAATGAAGTTTTACGGCTAGCGCGTTATGTTCTAAGCGTAGTGAGTATAGAGATGACTGCTCGGTTTCGATTAGGTGTGTATGCGTAGCTACGTCGTGCATCTTAAGCGTGACTTGCTGTTGCAGTGCCTCCCATACCTTGGATCTTCCGCGCTACTGCTCATGCTGTAGGGCGCCTTAAGCCTAGATAGCCTGCGCGAGCTGCTTATTTATCCTAATAGTGAGATTAGCGGCGCGCTTTTCTAGGACGATGGCTCTATTCGCCTTGTGCTTTAGGTTCTACAGTTGTGACATGCTGTTCTCGATGTCTTCCCGGAGACTGTTAATGGCTGCCTCGTTATGGTGGTCTTGGGCTTTGGGTTTCTAAGAGCCGCCCCTTAGAGTCCTAAATACGCGTAAAAGACTCTTGAAAACTATTAGCTAGAAGCGGAGGATGGAGGTCTTCACGGTATATAAGAGTTTGTGCAGGCCTATGGGGTGAGCCGTAGATGGCTGTGAAAATGGCCTATGAACGTCCGCGCTAGCGAGGCAAACCGATCTAGGCCCATCAAGCCGTGATGCAAGATAGGATTCGCAGTACGGGGCTTGCCAACCCCAGCGCCGATCACATGCCACTATGTGATGGCCTTATTAATTGCGAGGTAGGCAAAAGCGACCGTCTTGCTCGCCTCTTGGGGACCTAGGGCTGCTATAGCGTCCGCCAGCTCGTCCTGCTCCTCGCGAAACGGCAGCAGCAGTAAGACGCGCCGGCCGTCCCACTCGTGATGGGCGACGCCGCTATGCAGCGATACGTATGGGGCCAGGCGGTTGATGTTAAGGGCGTCGAGGGGCATGACGTGGACGCGCGGCACGGCGTCGCTGAGGCTGCTAACGAAGCGGTAACACGCAGAGAGCACGTCCGTCGGCTGCATCGTGCGGCTCGTCAATAGATCGCCGCACATCACGACTCGCCTGACCTGGAGCCGCTCCGCCTGCGCGACGATCCACCGCGCCGTCTGCCGCACCCGGTCCAAGTCACGGTGGTTGAAGTGGAGGTCGCTGAGGAGCAGCCATCGCACCGATGGCCCCCGCATGGCTGGTGGTGAGGATGCCGGCCGCTCTCGGACCAGCTCGGCGATGGTCTAAGACGGTAGATAGTAGACTCCAGAAGGCCTTGCCTGACGGTGGCTTTGCATTTGAGAAGTGGATGTTGCCAAGTATGTATCACTGAATTCAGCATCTAGCCCAAGTAGTATCTTTTGTTCGCCATAGGTCTGCCTGCGGTGCTTGCGCTCTCCTTCTGGCCGAGGAAGACCGAGATGACCGGCACGTCCTTTTGACCTAGGGGACTGAAGTAATTCGTGCGTATTCAATTCGACCCGATCGCTGTTCGCTTTGTTGTAGGCCGTCAAGGTTCTTTGCTTCCTTAATTCTCCCTTATCCCCAGACATCCTCGAGCCACTTGTTCCCCTTCTTGGCGGACTCGGCCCAGCTACGAGCCTCGGCGTCGCTCCAGTTATTATGCTGCTTCATCGACTCCTCCACAACCCTACCGACGTCCCTGGCCATGGACGCACGACCACAAATGTACACGTTGGCGCCCTTGTCAAGCAGCTCGCAAACATCCTCCTTCATCTCTCCTACGCGATCTTGCACGTAGGCCTTGGGGAGATCGTCTGCCCTCGAGAAAGCAGGGACGATCTCCAGGAGCCCGTCCAGAGAAGCCGCCGTTTCAGCTAGCTCTCGGCGGTAGAGGTAGTCCTCATCGGGGCGGCGACATCCGAAGAAGAGAATCATGCGACCGACCGGCTTTCCAATCGCCTTGAGCCGGGCTCGCTCGATGGTGAAGCCGCGGAAGGGGGCCATGCCTGTACCGGCGCCGATCATGATCAGGGGAGTGGTTCCGTGCGTGGGAAGCTTGAACTGCGACCGGCGGATGCAGCCGTAGACCTTGTGGCCCTGCAGCACGTCTCCAGGCCCGGAAAGGGCGTAATTGGGCAGTTGCACCGAGGAGTTAGTGATGCCATTCAGCGAGTTGGAAAGGGAGTAGAGGTAGTTGGTTGTGACGCCACGGATTTTGGTGGAGGCGTTGGCCACGAGGGGCATGTTGTCGACACCGACGGTGATGGCAATCTTGCGCGAGGACACGGCGCTGGAGGATGAGATGGAGTAGTAGCGAGGCTGGATGGTGGGAAGCGCCTCAACGATGTACGACAGCGGGAGGTCTTTCCAGACCGTCCCAGGGGCGGCCAGCGAAAGCAGACGCCCGAAAGTGACGTGGTTCTGGCCGACGAAGGTAGCGTAGCCGTTCTTGTCCTTGCCGAGCGATGAGAGCAACTTCGCGGCTTCTTGGCTAGGAGCAAACCGAGCCAGTTGCCCGACGATCTCTCGAGAGACCGGGGCACTGACTTCGAGGTAGTGGCGGAAAAGGGCGGAAAGCGTAGTAGGGCTTGGGATCTTGGTCGTTTCTCCCTCCTCCAAGGGCCGGACCAGGAGGGGCCTCTCGGCTCGGTCTTCACGGCCGATGGCCCTCAACAGAAGCTGCACCTCGTGGTCTGTGTTGATGGGGTACACCGCCAAGTGGTCTCCAGTCCCGTAGCGGAGCTCGGCGTGGTTGGTGATGTCGAGCTCCATGTGCAGGCAGTTCCGGTCAGGGGACGTATACAGCTCCTCCGAGCTCTGCACAGTCAGCGGCCGGATGGGGGAGTACGCTTTGACGACCCTGGCCGGGCCGTTGCGGTGCTCAACTGGCTCGCCGAGGTTGAGGTCAACGAGCGCGAGAGACTCATCCTCGACGAGGCTGATGCTGGGCGTGTACGGAATGTCCTGCTCCTTGAACCCCAGCTGTCCCACAAAGACGTCGAAGAGATCGTCCTTCCAGGCGAGGAAATCCTCCTCGGTGCCGCCGTTCGCATCATTCGCCTTGCCAACGGGCATCAGCCGCTGAGCGCCCGCCTCGTGGAACGCTTCCGTCACGACGTCGATGACGCGGTTGTAGTACCTGTAGCTGGTGTTGCCCAGGCCAAAGGCCATGTAGCGCAGATGGGGCAGCTTGATGTCGAAGGGACGCTTGTGAAGCCATTCCCAGAACCCGGCCGTGTTGTCGCTCGGATCGCCCTCGCCGTACGTGGAGATGATGAAAATGGCAAGCTTGGTCTGGGGGATGAGCGCGATGGACTCGGCGTCGTAGTCGCACAGGTCGGCAGAGAGTGTCTGCAGGCCAAACCGGAGGTGGCATTCTTTGGCCAGTCGGTTCGCCAGCATTTCTGAAGTACCCGATTGCGAGCCCCAGAAAATGACGACGTCTTTGCCCTGGTAGTGAAGCATTAGCATTACGACCAGCGAAGAACGGGCAAATTTTGGTGCGCAAGACTTACAGCCTCCTCGAGCTTTTGCGCAATATTTCGGGTCGCCTTGGCACCAGCCCCAGCACCGCCTCTGGCTTCCATGCGCTGATAAAAGATGTGTTCATACGGATCAGGCCTATTCCAGGCAATGCCATTCAGCATGTAGGCCGCGGAGGCGACGCCGACGGCAGCGAGCGCGACGACATCGGCGGCTGTTTGGGGCGGTCCCAGCTGAGACAGCTTAAACACGGCGTCTGCGGTGAAAACGTTGGCCATGGTGTCAAAGAAAGCGGGATTCAGCACCGCGTAAAAAGTTGGGGTTGTCTGTTGAGGCTTGAGCAGAACCGGGTCTTGGGAGCCTTGATATTTCATCTTCTTCGGCACGCAGTCCAGTTTCCCCCTCCCATCGCGATGCCGGTAAAGCCCTCCCCCACGGGCAAAAGGCCGGATCCGAAGATGGAAAGGCCCTCCGTCAAGCCAAGCCAGCGCAAACTCCGTTGTCTGGGGACAAATCTAGATTTGCGACAGATCAGATATGCCCCATCACACGGACTAGGAGTTTGTAGATCGGGTGAACTTGCCCCCTTGGACGGACCACAACGGGGAATTTCCCTATACGGGCATCTGGAAAGGGAAATTCCCCAAAAGAGACAGGTTGCAGCCCAACTCGCCCCGGTCTTGGGACGAACTAACATGAATGATCTGTGGGGAAACGCGGGGGATTGGGGCGAAGATGGAGTAGAACTTCGTTTCGCAAACGCCTTGATGACGATTGTCCCTCATCGGCTTTAGTCCTTTGCTTCCTTCTGCCACATCATTGAGCCAGCTGACAAGTGACAGCCCTCTTCTCCAGACTATTGGGTTGCGGTGCTTTTGTAAACTTGCCCAATGCGATCGTGACTCTCTGTTTTTGGGCAACTCTGCTCGTCTTTCCTAAACGGGACTTCTTTAATCGTCGCCATGTTAGTGGCAGCTGATGCCAAAGTCGTGGCCACTCCACAGCGACCAGTTGTTTTCTCCCGCAATTCTTCGTCTTCGCAGTTCTGAACTCCCCGAGGAGAGATCATATAATTGAGACGCTCTCGGCCATATTCTCCTCCCCGTCATCAGAAGCTTTCGCACCATCGCAAACTGTCTGCCCAACATGTACGCAATAATCGTTGCTGCCGTCACGGCCACGGCCCTCGTTGGCTACTTCATCCTCTACCCCGTGTTGGTCTACCTCTGCGATGCCAAAGGCCTCCGGAGATACCCCAGCTTCCACCCCCTGGCCGGCATCACCAACCTGTCCTTCATGGGCGAGGCTGCCAAGGGCTTCAGGTCCAAGACCCTCTACGAGATGCACAAGACCCATCCCGTCATCCGCACCGGCCCCAACTCCCTCTCCTACGGTTCCCTCGATGCCATCAAGGACATCTACGGCCACGGCACCAAGTGCACCAAGGGCAAGTTCTACGAGACGCTGGCCGGCACCCACTTCCACCTTGCCGACGTCGTGGACAAGCTCGACCACCAGCGCAAGCGCCGGGCCCTCTCCGCCGCCTACGCCCTCAAGAACCTCGAGAACTGGGAGTTCAAGGTCGCCGACAAGACCGAGCGCTTCATCAAGGCGGCCGACCGCGCTTGCACGCTGCCTCTGAAGCAGGGCTTCCGCCCGGACTCCGCCGATTTGAAGTTTGACTACCGCGCCTTCACCAACTACTTTACGCTCGACGCCATCGCGGACATCGGCCTCAGCGAGCGTCTGGGCTTCCTTGACCAGGGACACGACCTCGTCAAGGCCGAGCGCATGGACGGCACCATCCACTACGTCAACTACCGCGAGTGTCTGCACGCTACCGCCCGCGCCCAATCTATCCTTGCCTGGTCGGAGAAGTGGTACAACTTCAGCGTCGAGCTCTCCAAGCTGGTTTCGCCCGACTTCCGCAAGTGGTGGAAGCTCAACGAGGGCTGGAACGACATTGTCTACCACCGTGCCACGCAGCGACTCAAGCGATACGAGGCGGGTGAGAAGCTCCCTGACTTCTTCCAAGCCATCATGGACCACAACGACGCCAACGACTCTGGGGTTGAGTGGGGAGAGGTCATCGCCGAGGTCTCTATCATGATGAACGCTGGCTCCGACACGACTGCTATCGCCATGAACAACGTCGCCTTCTGGCTGCTCAAGAACCCTGCTTGTCTGGCCAAGGTCCGTGAGGAAGTCGACTCGGTCCTTGATGCCGATGAGGTTGTCGCCCCTTATGACAAGGTCAAGCATCTGCCCTACCTCCGAGCCTGTCTAGACGAATCTCTGCGTATCACTCCTCCCACCACCTTCGGCCTCCCCCGTCGTACCCCACCCGAGGGCTCCAACATCCTGGGCGACTTCATCCCCGGCGACACCACCGTCTCCATCTCCGCCTACGTCGCCCACCGCGACCCCAAGATCTTCCCGGACCCGGAGTCTTACGTCCCCGAGCGCTGGCTCGGCGAGAAGGGCAAGGACCTCCAGCCTTACTTCCTCAGCTTCAGCGCAGGCGCCCGAGGCTGCATTGGGCGCAACATCAGCTACCTGGAGCAGACCGTCCTTCTGGCGAGCGTCCTGCACCGCTACGAGCTCGCTCTCCCGTACCCGGAGTGGGAGCCTGAGAGGCGAGAGGCAATGAACCTCGCGCCCGGCTCGATGCCCCTGAAGCTGTGGCGAAGGGACCTTGGCGTTTCCGGGTTCAATGAAAAGGAGTAAGGAAAGGATATGACCTGCGGGGATTGATGGATGAAGAAGAAGAAGTAAGAGCAATTATGACATGTTTACTAAGACAGGCAGGCGATGTTGTTTGAACCGGGGAATGTTGATATTGGCAGATTCAGGATAACATGAGAATACCAAGTGCTGGCAGGATATAGAAAATTTTCAATCAATATTTGAGACTTTCAACATCTGGCCCATGATGAGTTCCGTACAAGTGAAGTTGTGATCTTACCTAGTGGTAAATAAATCGGAACATTGGACTTTAGTGGTAAGCAAAGAATAGTTTCCTGAGCAGCGGATGGCTTCCTACCTGGTTTGTGTACGAATAGTTTTCTAGAGAAAGTTGCACCGCAACACCAAGACAAGGCCATTAGATCAGAAGTAATTATCTCCGACCAATCTGCCTTCCATTCTCAGTCCCAAACATGATCCAAACACGCCCACCCACACTCACAACACCAGAAAACTCCTCATACTCGTCTCAACGTCAACTTCATTATTTTACAGCCTGTACTATTGAATCACTTGCGTGCTGCTGTTCAACATCCGCGAGATGGACATGGACGGATTGGGCGGAGATTCCGACCACCCCCATGCTCCCTTCAAATACTCTTGGCTGCGATAATTAGCCGCGCGATCTGCTTTTGCCTGACGAGTTCAGTTTCGACTTACGTAGAACCCGTTGGCCAGGCATATTGTGTATCGATCTTTACAAGAATGTTGTAGAGTGCTTCTTGTTCTTGCGGGTCCGTGAAACGATCGCCAGCCATGGTGATTGCGAGACACACGTATCTAAGCATAGTCAATAACACGCTGTTGAATGACCACGATATTTTTTAGAACATACGCGTAAGATGTTATCGTACGAGGATTTGACTGCGATAAAGGACATGTCAGCGTGTGTAGTTCGATTTAGGGGAAGCGGTTTTTACCTCGGCAACCCCACAGACCATGCGGACGTTCTTCTTAATCTCCTCGTTTGTTGCTCTGAATGCAATCGCCTGTCCGGGTCCCAGCCTCGGAGCTTTGGGATTATGTGCGGCAAGTAAAACTTGGACCAGATAGTAGTGCAGAACCCCGGTGACCACTGCATCGTTAAGATAGGTGACCTCGGGGAACACACCATTGGTCCGCTCATTGATGTACATGGGATGAAAGAACCACGGTCTTTCAATCCACCAACGGTCTTGAGATGCTCGCAACTTTTCCCAAGTATTGGTGCTGTGTTCCTCAGCGCCGTAGCAGTAACGCAGACAAGCAGCGCAGTGGAGAATGGTGAGGTTTGCAAAACTGCAGCCATTTTCATCGGGTACGACGAGCCGAGAAATACTCTCCAGGTCGAAGTTGGGATGGACCGGGCGAGCTTGGATGAAAGCCATGTGGATCTCTTGTCGAAGAGCAACCCAAAACGCAGCTCTGCGAAGACTGGCGAATTCGCTCAATTTGTCTTGTGCTGCAATGAAGACCCGTGTACCCATGAGATGCGACTCGGAAGCTGTGGCGGAGGACATTATTGGAACATCGAGCTCTTCCATGTATCGGAGGATGACAATGGCGGTCAGGAGGTTCTCGTCCATGATGGCGGCGGAACTGGAGAGTGCGGGTATGAGGACGTCAAGACAGTGTTGATGGTATCGATCTCCCACCAAAGCATCAAAATCACTGATCCTACTCAAACGCTTTGCCGACGCAGCAAGAACGGCATTCATCAGCGGTGGACACATGACTGCTCGGCGCGGGACAACAGTGGCGAAGTGTCGATCGCTGTCGCATAGATCAAAAAGGGGGGCCAAATTGTCGACGAAAGTTTGGAACAGCATGGCCTCGATCGGGTCTTCGAGCGGCCATCTTGGAGCTTCGAGATATATGCCGGATATCGCATCAGCGACACAATCTCCAAGGGGCGAGTGTTTTGCTGGCTGCGGACTATCGAGCCCGGAGACGGTAGGGTCGCTGTGAAAAACAAAAGGAAAGTTGGGGCCGGAGAGCGGTGATTCTGTGTAGTTATTGAGCACTTCGCCTTCTTCCGGAATGCTTTGAGAGCCCCGACTTGGAGTACGACCCTGACTGGCATCTGATCGAAGAATTGCCCTCCAAGATGTAACAGCAGAGTGGCTCAACGCACGTTTCTTGTGTGGGTGCCCACTGTCGCCAGCCAGGGGCGAGGATGTTTCCAGGTCTGCTCTGCCGGGTTCCGAACATGGCTTTTCTTGGAGGGGAGAAGGGGGATGCTGCCGCGGAGATGAGGTCTGGCCCACTGCTTCGATGTTAAGGAATAGGCTGAGGTTGTCAATGGCGCTGAAGTTGCTGGTTCCAGTGCCGGCGTCGTGGATATTGATCACATCTGGCGTTTCATCAACGAAGCTCAGGGCCCGATTGGTCTTGACCCAGGGCTGGTCATTTGCAAATTGGTAATCCCGTTTGGCTGCCTCCAAGACCCTTCCAGACTGAATACTATAGACTGGTCAGACGGCTGTGGACGATTAAGTGACAAGAGGGCTAAATCAGTGACCAACCTCGGGTTTAGTCCATGGCGGAACCGCACGCTATAGCCACGGACACACTCTGTGTCGCTCTTACGACAATTCGAGCATGCAGGACGGTCGGTATCGCCTGTCTCACATCGAGTCAGCAAGCCAGAGCGGTGCGACACAAGAGCAGCCTGGTAGTTAATAGCTACCAAGTCGACTCCGATTAGGAAGTCAAGCAAGGGCGCTCACATTTCAAGTGCCTATAGCGAGGACGCAAAGGGTACCAAGTCAGACGATGAGATCTCCAAAGAGGCACGGAGCAACGGGCAAGATTGCCTTGATCAGCGACCTGGAAGTAGGAGCTCACCTTTGCTTGCAAACCTGCGGCCAAGAGAAGTCATCAGCACGGCATTCCATCGATCCGGAACGGGCAAGATTAAGGAAGTGGGCCTACTTGGCAGGGATTCAACGGCTTCTGCGTCGAGGTCGTGGTGGCCTGCATGGTGCAAGGCAAGACAGGGCAAGGGGCTTCAGAAAGGCGTCATGCCAGGTGGTGTCGATAGCACTGTATGCCTGTTTGGTCGGGGCCGGGGAAGAGGGACCGGGGCACGCGCTGCGAGGCTGTAAACTAGAGACTGGAGACTGGAGACTGGGGACAAACGGCTGGCCCCAGAGTCGGAGGACGGACTGAGTGAACCGGTGGCGAGGCGAGGAGGGCGGTGATGATGATGTCGAGGGAGGGAAGAAATGGAAAGCGGCCAGATGGGGGAATTGCCTCTTCAAGTCAGTTCGGGAAGGTGCGCTGACCCCGCACCTGGCGAGAACCCCGAAGTGCCCTGGAAACGGGGACCCCACAGGCGACGGGGCCGCTGGGGGGCTAGTAGGCTCTAGCGGGCTCTCCACTGAATCTCCGCTTCCCCATGGGGGCTCTCCAGCCGGGGAAGAGGCGTGTTTAGTGGCCCTGGCCAAGTTTCTGGGGGAAGGGGGGGGCCTGGACCTCTCTCCCCGGGGCCAATCACCGCTGGCCGGTTGCCGTCGATTGTTCGTGTCAGCGCCGCCTTCAGCTTGATGGTTGGCAGTTTTAGCTTTCATCACACCACGCTTGGGATTGGAGTAGCCGCACGACTTGCACGAGTAATGGCGTTGCTAGACGGGCAAGACGGGCTAGGAGAGACTAGACGACATCACTCGCTTGGGCGGCTTTCCCCTCAGCGCAGACGCAGGCAATCTTGCTTTGTGTGGCCCAAGATGGCCTCCATCTCCAGCCCGGGTTCCCCTCTTCATCGAGGTCTCCAATACTTGCGCCTGATACTCCTCGTCGCTCTCTCAGCTCACCTTGTCGAGAGGGGACGTGCTGCAACCCTCGATAAACTTATAAGGGCCGCCTTGGGACGTCGATCCCGGACTTCCTCTCCACCAGCATCCTTCTGCTTCTCACAGCTCCCCTCCCTTCTCTGCCATCCTCCACCTGTTCCTGCACTTCAACTGCAGCCTCCACGCCTACCAAGGGCAAACTCCCTTCATCCCAAATACCCCCCTTGACTCTCCAAGCCGACAAGATGGCGAAAGACGACATCAAGGACGACATCAAGCACCTGGAGAACACCTCTCCCGTGGGCTCCACCCAGGAATTCGACCTGGACGAGCTCGATTCCATCGAGCGCACCCAGACGGGCAAGTTCGCTTGGCTTGTCTCCATTACTGCCGCCATCGGTGGCATGCTCTTCGGCTACGACACTGGCATCATCAGCGCTGTTCTTGTTTACATCAATGCCGATCTTGGTCACCACTTGCCTTCCAATGAGCGTGAGCTCATCACCTCCATTACCTCTGGCGGTGCCTTCATCGGTGCCATCTTTGCCGGTGCCACTGCGGATCGTTACGGCCGAAAGGTTGCCATCTATGTTGGCTGTGTTCTCTTTACACTCGGCGCTATCATCCAAGCAGCTTCTTTCTCTCTCGCCCAGATGACTGTCGGTCGTCTCATTGTGGGCTTCGGTGTTGGATCTGCCGCCATGATCATTCCCCTGTGAGTACATTTGCCTTGCTTCTTCTGACTACTAATCCTAACGTGTGATAGCTACATTGCCGAAGTGTCTCCCGCGAAATATCGCGGCCGTATGATTGGTCTCGACAACATGTCCATCACCGGCGGCCAGCTCGTCAGCTACGGCATCGGAGCCGGCTTTGCTCACGTTACTGGAGGCTGGCGATACATGGTCGGCGGCGGTGCTCTGCCTGCCATCCTCCTCGGATGTCTCCTCCCCTTCTGCCCCGAGTCCCCCCGACAGCTCGTCTACCACGGCAAGATGGAAGAGGCGGCCAACGTCATTCGAAGAATCTTCCCCAACGGCACCGAAGAGCAGGTCCAGAACAAGGTCAAGCACATCACCCACCACGTGGAGCAGTCTAAGGCTCTGAATGCTGGCAAGTCTGGCTGGTGGATCTTCAGGCAGCTCTACGTTGTTCCCGCCAACTTCCGAGCCCTTGTTTCTGCTTGTGGTCTAATGGCCATCTCCCAACTCACCGGCTTCAACGCACTGATGTACTATTCTCCCGTCCTGTTTTCTCTTGTCGGCTTTTCCAACCCCGTGGCCGTCGGAACCGTCATCGCTGGCACCAACTTCATCTTCACCTTTGTCAACCTCCTGCTCGTCGACCGTGCTGGCCGCCGCAGAATCTTACTATGCACTGTGCAGTTTATGAGCTTGGCCCTGGTTCTCGCCGCCGTCTGCTTCAAGTGGATTCCTATTAACAAGGATCTCACCCTGGCCGAGGATGCCAAGGTCGGCTGGGCTGCCATTGTCGTTCTCATCAGCATGGTCGTCTTCGTCGGTTTCTACTCCTCTGGTATCGGCAACACCGCCTGGCTCTCTTCTGAATTCTTCCCCATGGAGGTCCGAGCCATGGGTACTATGATGCTCACCATGACCTGCTGGGGATCCAACATCATCGTCTCGTCCACCTTCCTCACCCAGATGGAGGACATGACTCCCTCCGGAACGTTTGGCTTCTACGCCGGGATCTGCATGGCCGGCTACGTCTGCATCTACTTCTGCTACCCCGAGGTCAAGGGCATGACTCTTGAGGATATCCGAGAGATTTTCCAGCACGGATTTGGTGTTCAGAGGGCGAGGGAATTGCAGAAGGAGATGAAGATATCCCGCGCGTCGCATACGGCCGCTTCCAAGGCCTAGGGGAAAAGGCTGTCCGGGTATTATCGAGGAGGAACTAGCTGGCCATCTCTGTAAATGGGTTAACTCATAGCCTATACCAATTCATCCTCCATTCAAGGTAATCTGACAGGTGATTTTATTGTGATGTTGAGAAGGTGATTGAATGGGAGAGTGGCGAAATTGATGCTGGGTAATAACGGACTCGGCTTACCCATGCACGGCATGTTCTCCGTTTCCCTATTTAAGTGAGCTGGTTCTTACTATCTCACATGAGTGAAGACCCAGGTGCCCTTCGTTCTGAAATAGCCAAGTCTTATCAAAGTTACCAACTACCTTGGTCCACGGCACAACCGCAGAAACGGCATTGAAAACTACCAAAATGAAGAGAACAGACGGAGTCGAGCCATTTTCCAAACAAGACAGATTTCCCGATAACCGGCGCTTTTCTCCATGACCTGGAGAGTCTGAGGCTCGCTTCGGGTTCAAGGCGACCCCAGTCTCCAGACCCCCCAGTCCATCCCCTATTCGCTGTGGTTTGTTACGAGACGCTCGAGGAACTGAGACAACAGAAAACCTGCTGCCTAGGGAACAACACATCAATAATCGAAATGTGGCCTTGCAATTCTAAGGTCCTCATGCAACAACGAACAAACAGTCTGGCTACAAATCGCCCTTTGCCGTCCGTCTTTTCCGGTGAGAGACTACTGCAGTATGGCTCGCAGGGAAGCTCGATCACTGGAACGACAAAAACTCAATCCCACTACCTTGGCTAAGTGGCCGGAGTCCTGACGTAAGCCAGCGGAAAAAGTATAATCCGCCAACATAACAGTTGCCCCAGTACCCAAAATTAGGCCCGACAACACTCATGATGATCACGACCAGCTGGACGCACCGATATAATGCTCCGCCGTCCACCACCCGCCGCACCTAAGCCTCGGGCTCTGGCGCCCAACAAAATATCATTTCACCACCCGGGTTACTCGCGCCCAGTAAATGTGCTTTTCTGCCTGCCCCGTGTCGACCCGAGTCCTGGGCGGCCTGGCGAGTACGGCGTCCACGCTCGTACCGCGCTGGTCGCGTGTCAGATCGTCGCCAACAATGCTTTCGCTGGGTATCTTGCGGCCGATGAGAAGGGCACGCGCCGTATTGAGATTGACCCCCGGGCTGTCTTGACCGAGAGCGACTACTGGTTTTTTGTTGACGGCGATGGTACGTCTGACAGATGCCTTGTCCGTACCCTGCATTAACTCGGCATAGATCAATACCCCATCGTGCCCAGTTTCTGCGACTGGGAGTTTCCCCATGGCCGCCTGCCTTCCTACTGGCAACTATCAATCGAGGAATCATCGGCGGCGTCAAATCGATGCCATATTACCAGGGCCAATTACGCCGTAACCGGTGCACATTGCATACCAAAGGAGGAGGGGGACTGGTTTGCGCTCAACGGCATGCACAGATACAGCAGCGGGAGAGGAGACACCGAAAACCCAGGTAACATCATCCCCCTAAAATCCGACGTTCACGCCTGTCTCGATCTCCGCGAGTGCGCCTTCGTGCCAAAGCCGGACGAGGCTGGTGAAGAAGCACCGGCGCTGCACGTGCTCAACTCCTCATTCCCCGACTTTGCAGAGCTATTTCACAACAGTACCCTGATGGGTAACTACGTCTGTGGGGAATATCTCTTGGCTAGGTTTGCATGGGCCGTGATCCAGCAGGTCAAGCCGTTCGTCACCGAAGGATTTCAACGCCGCATCGCGAGGTTCGGCCGTGTGAGCACAGATGACGACCCGATGCCTCCAGGCAAACAACTCACTGAGGCAACCGTGGACTGGCTCAAAGGTGACTTGCTTAGGGAACAATACGGCGGTGGTGGGAGCAAAAGAGCCAGCCAGACGAAAGGATCCAGGAAGCGAAAGGCCGGTGACCAGCAGGACAATGATGATGGAAGTGACAGTGGAGGGGACTCAGTCAACGAGGATGGCTGGTACGCTGAACATCTTCAGATGATAAGGGAGGGCCAGAATCGACGGACCGAAGTGGATGAAATGTACGAGGAACATCTCGCTATGATCCTCGAGAGGGAGCATCCAAGGGGAAGGAAACGCGCGAGGTTAAGCGATCAGTCCTTCACGACAAATGTGACAACGCCGCCACTATCTTACTCTTCTGCGGCCGATAGATCCGGCAGTTCTAACGTCCCGGACAGTCCAAAGTCGGAAATAGATTTAAGAAACCACAAGCTGGAGGAACTGCCGTGTAGGGGTAAAGCTGGAGAGTCAAGAAACTAAGAGCTTTATATATAAAAGCCAGTATAATTAAAGCGAAATATTAAGCTCCTCCTATTTCACTAGGTAAGTAGTAACCACTTTAAACCTTCAACAGCGTCGCGTTCACGCTTTTGGGATATCTCAAGCTCAGGAAAGAGGGCCCAGAACGCGTGGGGAAGACCGGGGTAAATGTCAATCTTGGTAGGCACCTCGTCATCCCTGTAAACCTGTTCCAGAATAATACTGCAATCCCGCACTGGATCCATTCCACAAGCCTGGAAGTAAGTCTTGGGGAGGCCAGCGTGGCTGGGAAAGGCAACGGGGAATGCTAGAGGGCTGTTTCGATCGGGCTTGTACTTGGCTGTTATTTTCATCAGTAAGCGCTCATTGATCGTGGAGTGTTGAGAGCTCACAGTGGATGAATTTCATCGACTCGGTGCTAAACACCGGAACTGTTGCGTTTTGTTCCTTGCTGATAAAGTAGTTCTTGTACTTCTCTGGAACCGTCTCTTCGTTCACTCCGGAGGTGAGTGGCGCAAAAACCCCAGTCAAAGGAGGTGTCATGTTGGCGTCGCGGCACAAGTGGGAGACAACGAGAGACATGTCTGCGCCAGAGCTGCTCCCGCCGATGATGAAGCCCTTGGCAGGGTTGATACCCAGCTTGTCTACATTCTGGGATGTCTGCTTGGATGAGCACTAGCAATCATGCTTCGATCGTTAGGCTGTACTCACCCACACGGTGGCGTCGAATGCATCGTTGATGGCTTGAGGAAAGACATGCTCGGGCGCATGGCGGAAGTCCACGTTGACCGCAACGCCACCAAGCTTGGTGAACTCGACGCATAGCCCTGCCTCTGTCTCAAGATCACCCATGAGAAATCCACCGCCGTGAAAGACGATCAGTCCAGGCCGTCCGCTGGAGGGCACATCGCCTTTTGGCGTGTATGAACGGGCATCGACTTGGAAGCCCTCCCGCATGGGAATCTTGAAGTCCTCCATTCGGTACGAAAGAGTCTCGGGATCAGGCTTGTGCCGTGCCTGACTAATCTGAGCCATCATATTCCGGAGGGCGTATATGTCCGTGTTCATGTCCCAGGCGTTGAGCATTGGGTTGTGAGCCCGGATGATCTTATGCTTGTTAATGACTGCGTTCTTATGGATTGTGCTGTTGAAGAACCTACTGGCTCATACTCGGGATGAGCCTGCCCGAGAGCACGAATTTCCTCGATGGCAAGCATGCTGAAGTGGTTAAGACTAGCAAACTCTCAGACCAATGCATCGTATGCTACTGCAGCGAGGTAATGTCTTGGCCTTTTGGTTGATAGGCAGGGGTTGTCAGCTCAGGGATGGGCTGACATCATCACGACCCAACCCTAGCCCTAAAAATGGCTTACCTAAACAATAACTAGAAGCCCATTTTAAACGATAATGTACTGTTCCAGGGACGACATTGCTAAAATCATGGTCTTGGAAAGAGGGAGGTCGGGCGCGGTAGACTCCATGATGATGATAACACTTGCTCAAAACCATTAAAAAAGGGAAAGAAAAGTCTTCCGACAGACTAAATGATCTAGGGAAACAAAATTGTCGATATTGGAGAGATATTAGAGAGAATCCTTTGTCTATCTCCCCGCATTGAATTGTGTAGTTAGTCAAGAGTCAAGCATTCTATTACGAGTCTAGCCGCAAAAGTTAAGAAAACAAAATAGTTTTCTGACGCGGCGCCTATTGGCTGTGAAGAATGCTTGAAAGATGGCACTTCATGTGTTTGAAGATTACAGTCGGAAAGGACACACCAGAGGTAAAGGCGTATTTATGCCCATTCAGCCAGTCGCGTAGAAACGTTTGGTCGTGTCCGCGCCCGCACATTCGGCGTCATTTTGCCGTCCCCCTGCGTTCGCCGGAGGTCCGCTTGGAGACCGCACAGCTGACGGCCAAGCCTCTGGTCCACAGAGAGGCTGAGCTGAGGCGATATAACTTGTCTGTGTGTCGAAAGAGGATGCAAGCAAGACAAACAAAATCGGAAAATCTGCTACAAAGCGAAGTTCTACCCTTGTCGTTCTTGGTGTTGTCCATTCCACGCCAAGAAGGCGGCCGGGAGTATCTTTATTTCATTGTAACTGAATTATAGCAAAGCCTGCATGCTCTTTGTCATGGTAAACTCATTTTACACCAACTCTCCATATTCCATCTCTGCCTGAGGGTACAATTAGCTCGCGACCGGATCGGATATCCAGTCATGCCAAAGACCAAGTGAGCACTCTTCAAGCTACCCCAGACTACCGATTCTGTGCAACAGTGGCCATAACAGCGGCCCCCCGGACCGCCAAGACATGCGAACTCAGCTTTTGCAACATGCTCTTAAGATGCAGAGACACTTCCCTGATCAGAGTGTTGGATCATCATCACTGTTCTGTCAATAACCCCTTTTACCCCCGAACCCATATTCCCCGGGGTCAGGGCACCTACTTGAATCTTTGTGACAGTGTTCATCCGGTGCCCAAAGATGAACGATTCGCGTGCTTTTCATCCCTAACAATACGAGTCGACGACTCCAGAATCATCCCCAAGACCCAGCATACCTATATGAACCAAGTGTCAGCGCTCATCTAGTACCCAGCGATGACTTTCATACGTGCTTTTCATCCCTAAGATGTACTATGCTGAATACACGGAGTCAACACGGTCCCGCATGTGTGAAAGTATTGGGTTTTTCTTTTTTTCTTTCAGGGAAATCGACTGCCTTTATACTATGCATCGGGCGAAGAAGCTTTGTGAGGTGCATTGCAGCAATACCTGTGTGGACACCCCAAGGTTTGCGTCGTCGCGGTACCCAGGGGTTCGACCTGGTGTCACAAACTTGGTACGAGGCCTCACCCCGAACAAGATTTTTACGATGTGAAGTCAAGGCGAACGTTGTTTAAAATGAAAAGATTTTAGGCCCAGATCGGCTATGGATGACGGAAATATTTCAACAGCCGACTTGTGACACAACCTAAACTTTGCACGGTGACAAGCCCCATCCTGAATCTCGAGAAAGCCTGCTGTCGAGCTCTCTCCACTCCGAGTGTCGGGTTCGATACATCAACTCAAACAACTCGATACGTGTACGAGCCGGCCTTAGATCCTTTCTGAAGATACTCGCTTGGGTCCAGTACCTCGTACGCTCCGAAATGGCCATGGGTAGTCCAGGGATACATGACCTTTTGTTTCAGACGCACATATCCTATCCTGCGATATTCTCCTTCCTGGCTGCCTTTCACAAGGACCAAAGCGTGCCCGTCTCCCCTTTTGGCACTGTCAAGAAAACATTCGATAATGGCCAAATACACGGCTGTCTTCTTCGGAATACTGAACGGCAGCAAGGTGTCATCCAGGACAGGCTTCATTAGCGACTCCAAGGAATCTTCCACGCTCATTGCTTCTGGCGGAAACGTTGTCAAGTCATCATCCGCGAAGAGTGCGAGTGTGTTCACGGCATATTCCCGACGGCCTCCTGTGAAGAATTCCGCGACTTGTTCGTCGGTGAAATATGATGGGACATCCTTTATCTCGGTTGAGAGGCACGCCTTGATGAGGTAGCTTTGGAGAACGATGTGTGCACCCAAGACTAAGCCGAATCTTGATCCAGGCGTTTCCACTTCCACAGACTTGACAGTGGCAACCAGGTGGTTCGGACAAATGTCAGCCCCTGGAGGCGTTGCTTCGACATATCCCCACGAAAACCGGTCGGTCTGGTCTCTTGGCTCCATCGACGCCCATGACCATGTCGGAGCACGGTAAAGCTGCGGCGGACAAACCCTGCTGCCCTCCCGCGTGACCCACAAGAGGTCTTGGAGAAAAGTGTTACGCCACAGGCCTGCCAAGTAGGGTTCTTCCGGTATCTCCGTGAGGCGTTGATACACGGATGCAATACCTGCCAGCGCAATCAAGCGGTCGGACTCGAACGTGAATTGCCGAGTCATGTACTCCTCCACCATGTTCCCCCATACAGAGCGTGGAGAGAGGGTTTGGTCTTGACTGGGGTTTCCCTTTAGGGAATACAGCTCGGATGGTGATGCGAACTGGGAGACGCCCTGCACTTGGAGGATTTGATATTTATGCCCGTTGCATGTCTCGTTGAAGATGTACCCTCGAGCATCCGAGATGGACGACCACCAGAGCTGGTCTCTCGCGCAGTGAATAGTCTTGCGGGAGAGGTTTCTTTCTTGATAGACCCAGCCACGTTGGGATATCGGCCGAAGTAAGATTTGGTGACAGTAAGCGGTGTTGTCTATCAATCTCATCGGCTTTTTGAGTTCTTCAAGAGGCCCGAAGCCCGTCCACGTGGGTGTAAACAGGCAGGGGTGGCGTAGAACAGACTCGGGCATTGTCCCCATTGAAGAGTCATCTGCAGCTGTCGTTGAGATCGTAACACAGGCACCGAGGTATACCGACGCCATGAGGGCTGCTTGTTCCGCCCAATCCGTCTTGGAGTCCTGGATGATGCAAAGCGAGTCGATCCATAAGTGGTGTATATCAAGAGAGAAAGCAAGCTCGATTGCATCCAGAAATGTTTTGGGGATTTTGTCCAAAGGAATTCCGTGGGAGAATTCTTCCACGTTCCCTTTGAGAAGCTTGAGCGGATGCTTAGCGCCCCAGCAATGGCTGAGAGCCGCATACCGAGTTGATTTGTCGAGGCTGAAGCTTTGAATTAGCCGGACTTGGAGCGTTGTGTCCGTCTTTGAGAGCGGTCTGATTTGCAAGAGCCTTGTAGGCAGTGCTGATGGTAGGAGAATATCTGGAACCAGAGTAGTCTCTTCTTGAAGCCAGCTTTTAATCCGAGACAATGACCTTCCTCTATGAAAGCTAGATAGCCAAGTGTCGATATTACGCGGCACAGTCATATCTGCAGACAAAGATCAATACAAGGTACAGACAAACAAGGCAGAACTATACGTACCGAGCACTTCCAGATTGCGAAGTTCCTGGAAGTGTTGAACCGTGTAGGTGTTGTTTTGTCTCGGCTTGACGTACATGAAGGTGAGCACAAAAGGCCCCCAAATTGACTGGCTCATTGGCATAATAATAGGGACGCCGAAATGATCACCCCCAAGGTCGGCGGTTCGTATTTCGGCCGGCTGTTGGATCTGCTCCCAGATTATGGCGCAAAGAACACAAGAATTCTTCGATTTGGACAGACTTGGAAGGCTGTGATGTAGATGTAATGCGGGGGCCTGTTCAGACCCGGGGCAGCCATTCATCTTGACCCCCCAGTTCGCAAATTCTGGCGGCTTTGTTGAGGGGGGTGGCATCAGTGGGACGTTGCCATCTAATCGGGCACCGTGGTCTTGTAGATACTCGAGGAAGGTGATGTATCTGCCCTCAAAGATGCCGGCGCACGCGGAGCAAAGAGCCGGTTGAGGCATGGCAGGGTGCTTCGCGCGTCAGGGTGTTAACCTAGCGAGGCAGTATATCGGGCTTGCACGGCCAAGAAGGAGGCGATTCGCGCGAAGTCGGGTTTCGTTTGAAATCTGTAGATAGGCGCCCAAATCGGTCAGCATTTCTGAGTGCCTTGTTGTTTGGGGGCCAAGGAACAGCTGTTAGCCGAACCAGGGCCGAGCAGAAAATACTTGCACTCCACTGGTTTTCGTAAATGTTAGGTTACAGATTAATGTCAGCGGGACGTCTGCATCGCCTCAGTCAGTTAGTTGGCTCTACGCTCCAGGTCCAGGTTTCACAGTGAAGGACAACAGAGGCTTTTGTGTCTTGGGCGGTATTCTGTACTGGAGATGTTCAACTTGTCATTACAACTGACAAACCAGCATCATTCGAGCCCGCCGGGCCGCCCCCAACCCTTCTGAAGCAGCAGAGCTCCTCGTTGGTCGTGTCGCCAATTCAACATAACACCCAGACGGCGTGTCGAAGCGACCGAGCCTTTGTCGCCCTAGATGGCTAAGGGTTTTTTCTTTGGTGGCACTGGCACTTCCGTTTTTCCAAACGGAGAACCTGGAGCCTCAGTTTAAAACTGCCATCTCCACACTCGTCAGACGGTGCACCAATGATGAAGGACATGTTGTACCCAAGAAATACCTGATTGAGCTGGCCTCCGACCGGCCGTTCTTTCCCAATCACGCCGCTGGGACTACTCGAGGACAGCTCGTCTCTGAATCGCCCGAGTCAGAAGATAAGTCATGGGAGATGGGGAAACGAGCAGAATGCCACAGGATTGTTCTTCGCGGGGCTAGTCAGTAAGCTAACCCGCACCTGCGACCGGGGCATCTTCCCCCCTTGCCCCCAGCGTTTTGGGAAATTGCCTAATCCGGAGATCCCCACGTCGGCCGTTCCTGCTTCAACTGGCAAGCGAAGTACCTGCCTCTGCTCGGTCTGCGCCCCCGCGCCCCGGCCCCGTCACGGACTCCATCGGCGGCTCCACCGCCTCCTCGACCCCACCACCCCGGCCAACCAAGCCCGCGCGCGCACTTGGGAGGCACATCACAGCGCAAAACTTGGTGAGACGGGCATTCACAAGCCTGCAGCCGGCGCTCGCTGCTGCTCATCCTTCCTGGGCTTCGTCCATTGGCTGAGGCCGGCCGTGGTGTCGATCTTGTGACGGCGGCGGACAGTCACCGCATGCGACTCCGCAGGCGGGGAGGCTGGATTGTCTTGGTACAGTACATCTGCGCTCTGGGACGCGGGAAGCCGACCGTCCTACGCGTCGTTGCCGTGGGGCAGCGAACTCTCCGAAAGCCGGTCCTCAAGGTATAAGATTCCGGAGCTCGCTCAGAGCATGCTTCTCCTGTATCTCGTCCTCTCCAAGCACCCAATTGACTCCTCAGATCCTCCTTTCCTCGTCCCCTCGGCTCAGTTGCATTGTCTCAGTCAAGAATCTGCCATCCTAGCCGAACCAGCTCCTTTCCACCCTCCCTCCCTCCCTTCCTCTCTCCCTCTCTCCAAAACTTCACAATGGCTCCCAAGCTCCAGATTGCCTGCGCCGGTCTCGGTCGCATGGGTGCTCGCCACGCCCTCAACTTCCACAACCGAACCCCTCGAGCCGAGCTCGTCGCCGCCTTCACTCCCGTCCAGAAGGAAGTCGACTGGGCGCACGCCAACCTCGAGGGCGTCACCATCTACACCGACTACGATGAGATGCTGAAGCACCCCGGCCTCCAGGCCGTCATCGTGGCCACCGTCACCACTGCCCACGCCGAGGAGGCCATCAAGGCCATCGAGGCCGACAAGCACGTTCTGTGCGAGAAGCCCCTCAGCACCAGCGTCGAGATTGTAAGCATTCCCTCAACAATTCACGTCGGCGAAAACCCGTCGCTAACTTACTCTTCAACAGTCGCAATCCGTCGTTGACGCCGCCACCAAGAAGCCTCACCTGAAGGTCATGTGTGGCTTCTCCCGCCGCTTCGATGCCTCGTACCGAGACGCCTTCAACCGCATGGACAACGGCGGCATTGGCCGCCCCTCCGTCTTCCGCTCTCAGACTTGCGATAAGCTCGACCCCTCCGGCTTCTTCGTCGCCTACGCCGAGTTCAGCGGTGGCATCTTTGTCGACTGCAACATCCACGACATCGACCTTGCCCTGTGGTTCTTCGGCCAGGACTCCGTCGTCAAGAGCGTCGTCGCTGCGGGTATCACCGCCGTGCAGCCTGATCTGCGCAAGCACAAGGATGTCGACAACGGTGTCGGCATCGTTGAGTTCTGGGGCGGCAAGATCGCCTACTTCTACTCTTCGCGCATGATGGCTGCTGGCCAGCACGATATGACCGAGATCATCGGCACCGATGGCAAGCTGGCAGTCAACGCCAACCCCTCCGGTACTCTCGTTGAGCTGCACGAGCTCACCGGTGTCCGCCGTGAGATCCCCCACGACTACTACGGCCGCTTCGAGAACGCCTTCGTCACCGAGGCCAACGAGTTCACTGCTGCCTGCCTCGATAACAACAAGCTACCCTTCAAGCTGAGCGGCGCCGTACAGGCTGTGAAGATTGGCTGCGCCCTGCAGGAGAGCTTGAACTCGGGCCAGAAGATCAGCTTCGACGAGACGGGCCGCCGCCTGGAGACTGTCAAATTGTAAGAAGCAAAACAAAAGCATGGAACCTAGTACGGAAATATAGAGCTGAGCCGAACCGATTGAACTATCTAAACGATTAATGGTATCATATTCACAAACGTCATTTGGCTGTATTGACACAACTCCGCAGCACTGCATTCCTCACCCTAGCGTTCGGGCTTGGTTTTCGAGACCAAGAACAATCTATGAAGCTCCAATCGGTTTATCTTTTTTTCGCGTTCACAAGGTCGGGGAATGAAACCCATCTCATCAACACTTGGCAGTATTTCACGATGGCTTTAGTAATGCAGGATCTGTACTAGTTGAAGGTGTCTTCGAAAAAGTGTCGCACTCGCGCCGGTGAGTCTGGCTTGGCGTATCTGGCTAGGCGTGGTCTGCGTCGTACGACACACATACAGAACGGAAACGAGCGTTCAATAAAATAAGAAGCAAAAAACGCTTGTTTCTAGCACTCGAACTTCACGATGGCATTCACCTAATCCCGAAATACCTGCGACTGCCGCAGAGAAATGCTCATTTACCCCACCCAATTGACCCTTATACCCTACACCTCTATCCAGGTGATTCTATTGAGCTTGAACTCAGTCAAGTTGTAAATTTAAACTCTTCAATATTAGAGGTATGCGTTGATGGTCACCGGAGGCATATTATCTAGAATAATTAGCTTATTAAGAGCATTATGGTTTATTAAGGGAGGTCAAAAAGAATAGCTTTTAGGGCCTTGGAACCTTATCACGAGAGACCTTGAGGCCGCAGATGCAATGCGATACAACGCGACAGTGACAAGCCTGAGGCCCCAAAAGCTATTCCTTTTGACCTCCCTCAACGCTCCTTCTGGCCACTTTTTCTCTTGTTCTGCTTCCTGCAACACAACCGATCTCCCAACAGGCATCAACTCTGGAATATGAACCGGCTATACGTAGCGCCTAGATGTGGCCTTTGCCGTTTCAAGCTACGCCAGGGAGACGACCTCATTGTTGGCAAGTACTAGAATCTGCTCGGGTTCACAACAGCTCGCGTGTTAACCTGTGACAGTGGTGCTACGCAACGGCAAGAAATCCAGGCCATTTCAGTATGATTTTTACTCAGACGTTCATGACGAGATCGGCTATATCATTTGCTGCGGATGCGTCGGCCCTTGCATCCATATACGCGACCCGGCGATTGGGTGTCACGTTCTTTGCGCAGACCTCGTGACAGCCGCATATCCCAGCACGCAGGCTTCAAGCTCAGACACGCACGACGGTGATCAAATATCCAATGCCGCTGTCGTCGGCACCTCTACGCAAGCGATCGATAGGCAACATAGCCGATGCAACACTCTCACACCTTTCGGCCGGTTCATAAAGTTCAGCGACTACTCTTTCGAGCCATCTTCGCGTCAAGAACGGGATCGATGCCAGGACATGAGTGGCATATTAGCGTCGGGTCTTGAGATACCACTCCCGCTGGAGTTGCGACGTGAGATTACTCGATATCTGCCTCGGGAGTACGCTGTGATGGCCAACATGCTATTTCTTGAGAGCCCAAAGGCCTTCCACTCCTCATTCACTGTCGCGGCTCCTCTCAATAGGCACTACGTCAGGTTTGAAGGGGAGAAATATCTCAGCTCTCTCACCAACAAACTTGAACGAAGTGACGCGTGGTTGACACCCAAAGTTATCTATGTTTCCGAGGACCATCGTGGCATTAGGAGCATGGTGATTTCTGGGTCTGAGGAAGCACCAAATGTTGACTACGTTCCCGGTATATGGTGGAAAGCGCTACTCATCCTGGACTCGGACGGAGTAGTAGAGTCTCACGGCGATGTAGGAGGCTTCCCCTTCCCTTTGAACTTGAATGAATGTGTAGCTGAACAGCACAAACAGGGCATCAAATTGCGTTACTTGACCTGCAGCGACCGTTCCAGTACGTTAACTACTCGCAATTTGCACTCATTTGCCATTCCGCTACATCCTCGGAAGTTTATCCGGTTTCATGAGTTTTACCAGTTTTCCCAGGAACACCAACAACCACCACTGCGCATGTCTTTATTCCGATACAATTGTCCCCAAATTACAGGCTATTCAGTCTGCTGTGACCCTGAGCCCATCGCCTTTCACGCTCACACACCAAATGAAGATTTGTCCTTCTACCAGTCGACTCGAGCCGACTCGGTCTGGGTCCATGTGCCGCTTGACGACGATGAGCACATCACAAGTATTTGGATGCGCGCTCGTCCTGAAGACTTGGCATTGGCGTTCGAGACAGACAAGGGTCGTGTACATTTACTAGGAGCCCGCCCATATCTGTCAGCTTGCCCCTGGATCCTTCTGGCCGCACCGAGTGGGAAACCCGGCTACTTCTTTTTCGATGCAGACACTTCAAGAATCACTCGCCTGGCTTTTGATTTTGATCTGCCGAGGCAAACCACGGCTTTAGCTGCTCCGGAGCCCTTGTCGCCAGATCCGAATTTGAGTCGTACGAGGACCTTTCTATGGTCTCAAGCCTCTGCTGAGAATGTCGTGGCGGTGACTCCGTGCCGTCGCAGGGTTGGAGACACGCTACAGATCACAGGGCTTTTGCTCCATTATTCAGATAGCACAAAGGCTTGCCTGGGACAAGTTCGCCTGGATTGTCTTGATCCAACCCTTGCGGTCGAACCTTCCCAAAAACTATACCTCGGTTTCGAAAAGCCTAAGGCGAACGGCCCTTGCATAGCTAGGATCGAGCTGTCTGCCGCAAGGGAGAGCCCCGGTAGCATGTGGTTCGAGGTGTTTTGGAGCGGTACTCTTGAATGGCAGTTCTCGTACCGACAGTGTCGAATTTGGCAGAATGGACGTCGAAGTATGCCCATGATCTGATCAATAACCTCCACTGGAGTGTTGAGCCTGGGCGGCCCGCTCGCAGAACTCGCCCTCGAAGGGCACCACATGAGCGGCCGCCCGACTTGGTACTGCAGCTCTTCCACAATACAGTTGGTCGGGATGCTCTATTGTGACTATATGCGAACAGTCTCTCGAGCCTAATCAATCTCAACAGCCGAAGTCGGAAAGGAAGTGGGCGCATCGAAGTCAGGGAAGGACGCCTTGGCGATTAATGTTAAGACCCCTCGGCTTCGACGATATCGCTTTGATGTTGCCAACACTGACTGGGAATGGATCCCTTACACAATTAAGTATCATAGCCAGTTAAATATTAGTAGCTAGAGCTCTCAAACCCCCTTCTGATTTATCGTTGCTAACTTTACACATCCAACGTTGACTTCCCTGGGCTAACCTCATACTCCCTCGTAACCATGATACCGTTTTGGTTACTGCTTTCGCTATTTGTGCTCGCAGCTCGAATGTCGCTCTGGAACCCTTTGTAGTCCGGCGTCTGCACGATATGCTCCTCGCTGGAGTTGTCTCCCAGATCCGTCATCATCTTGCGGTGGCGGTTCGAGTTCACGCTCGGGTGCGCGCCCGAACCACCAATGGTACCCAAGGGGTGTCCGTATTTGTTCGCGGCGTAGTTGCTCGACTTGTAGTTGCCACTGCTTCCTTTGCTGGACGCGATCCAGCGGGAGGCGGAGAAGAGGGGCTTGATGGCGGCGGCGTTTACTGCGATGATACCGACGAACTGTGACAGGTTAGTAACGTTGGAGGGTGCTTCTGAAAGTAGACTGCTGAGGCTTACGGTTTCTCGAATGGCCCAGATCGTGCTTGTGTTGATGCCTTCAATGTCGCGAAGTGACAGGATACAGCGCAACAACGTGGCGATCATGATGAAGACACCAGAGCACAAGAGCACACCAATGATCAACTTCCTCTTGATGCTAAGCTTTACTGTCCAGAGCAAAGGCAAAGGGATGCAGACAATGACGAAGTCGGTGCTACATTGAGGATCAGCATGTGGCGTTCGCAGGTGTTGTTGCACAACAGACAGCGTTGCACTGTAGGTATACTGCCACGTGGATGGAGTTGCACTTACCAGATGTTGAGTACCACAAGGGTGATGTAATTGGCGACCGCAAGAGTGCATTGATCTGGTCTCGGTCAGAAACATCCTGTGGATTATGTTGCCAGTTCATGCAAACTTACCACCTGGAAACGGCACAACTTGCCAGTTCTTGTGAACGGGGGAGCAGTGACCCCAGATGACAGCAATGACAGCTACGTAGGCGACAATGGTGGCGTATATCGTCCCTTTGACAATCTTCTGCTGTTTCAAGCCGAGCCTGGTTGTCGTGTTAGCCCATCCGCAACGCGTGTAGGAGACCGGACGTACGTCATTCGGTTGTAGAAGCAAAGCATCGTTCCCTTGAGACACCAAATGAGAGTCACGTAGAAGTTCCAGCCCGCAAGGAGGCATTTTGATCCAAACTCCATTCTCGCAATTTCCGCGTCTGTCAAGGTGGCGCCGATTTCGTTCGTGATGCCGATGTTTGTCCCGTTTTGTCCTGAGAAGCAATCAGCAATGGCCGACAACCAACAGAGAGACAACTGATAACTGCGACTGTTGTGTCCAGTGTGCATCAACCTGGAAGTACAACTTACCGATGAGCTCCAACATGACCAACTCAGCCTGCATGAATTCGTTAGGGGGCGCCCAGTGGTTAGCTCGGAGAGAAAGATCGCTTACCGTCCAGAAGACCAGGGCCAGGATAGCGAACAGGTCATCGCCTTGCCAGTTCTTGAAGCCAACCGTCTTCCATCGCGCGAAATACCGCAAAAGCAAAATCAGCGACCCGATGCCGTATTCGGTCCAGGCCTCGGTCTGGAAGGGCGTGGCCATGATCGAGCGGGGATTTTCGACAGCCCGGTGCAAAAGCAAAGAGGAGGGGAGAACGGAGGTCGTTCAGTTATCCCTGGGTTGTTGGTGGGCGAGGGGAAAGACGAGGGATGCTAAGTGCAAAAGAGGTGTAACAATCAGGCGAGTTGACGACCAGACCATCGGAGGATTCTTGAGTTGGTAGCTTCGGTGCATAACCTATGCAGCTCGAGGAGGTGGGTTAAGACTTGGATATTCAGCAGAACGGCGAGACGACGAGGTGAGGCAAATTCAGCCATTATTTGACTGGCAACCAAGCGTTGCATCCTCCCCTGATGATCCTGCGTCTGCGATTCTGGAACATGTTCATGCTGGCAAGGATTCCATGACGGTGTTAACCATCGACGACTGATACGTTGACTAACATGTGAGAAAACACGCAGGGATGTCGAGTCAGTTCATTCCCCAGAGATCCATTTACGTCTTAGTATTGCTGGGGTAGAGCCAGCATAACCCTGCAAGACTCGGCACCTGCACGGGGGTCTCAGCAAGGGGTAATCCGGGATCCCCGGTAGGTCGCAGAAGTCCCATGGAGGATTTCCTGCGGATTTGGGTCGTCGAAACAAGATCCGAGGCGGGGACCTGAATCTGATCGGGGGGAGGTTATATCGCTTCGGCTGGGAAAGTCAATTCGGATCGGAATGCGCCCAACGTGATGTATCTACGATGCAGTCAGCAGAGTAGCCCACACGTGTCGGTCGATGGATCTATCTGCATGTCAGGCCAGGTCCAGTAGCAACTACTGCAGCATGCATTCAATGTGTGATAGTGAAGTGCCAATGCTCGGGAAGCCTGAAGGAGTCAACGGCGGCGGCGTCGAGCTAACAATGGCACCCGGCCTTTGGCGCAGGTTGGTATTCGTATGTCTTCATCCACGTTCCATCCCTGATTCGACAAGATGCGCGGAGAATTTTACCTCGGCCATATTCCCGGGCGCTGTCTGCCGCCCCGAAAGCCAATCTGCATCTGCATGAGAAAGGGGATTCGCAACCCTGCTCCCCATCGTCGCTGGTCGTGCAACGTTGATGGTGATGTCGGTCCGTTGTGTTGCAGGGACGGATCGCCGTCCGATTGGGCCTTGGCGGCAGTGGACTGCGTTACATCCTCGCAGCCGGGTGCGACCAGTTGGGCGTGTTATGGGTGTAGCAGAAGTCGTCACTGTTACAGCTGTTTTAGGGCCGTTGGCGATCTCAATCTCAGGTGGCTTGGTGTCGTGTCTTGGCCTGCCTTAGCGATGCGAGTACCCGGCGACCTGGTAGGCTCCCATATCCCCGACCCTATATAAATGGTGTGGGAGGAGGCCGAGAGATGTTGGAGCAATCATCCCTGATAGATCATCATCAACTCATCATCGCTACCGTCTTACTGCGTTGTTAACAACCTTGTCCATTACAAATACGTCTTCATAATGGCCGCGTCCGATTCTTATGACTTTATTGTCTGCGGGTAAGTCCCAGTCTTCGCACCGGCGTCTTTCGCCCGGACAAGGCCGACGGCCGCAAACTCCTCCGGATTTTTGTCTTCTAACAACCTTCTCCGACAGAGGTGGCACCGCCGGTTGCGTCGTAGCATCGCGGCTTGCCGAGAACCCCGAGGCCAAGGTCCTTGTCATCGAGGCGGGCCAGCACAATGAGAACCTGGAGAACGTGCACATGGTCGGAGGGTAAGTACTCGCACGCTGATTGTTGATTCCAAATAGCACTGCTGACTCGTTTTGTCCAGCTGGTCGCAGAACTTCGACAAGGAGACGGACTGGAATGTCATCTCGGAGAAGCGGGCTGCCGTCAACGACCGCCAGGTCAAGCTGAGCCGAGGCAAGTTCCTCGGCGGCTGCTCTGGGTGCAATGGCACGCTGTGCCTCCGCGGTGTCAAGCAGGACTACGACGATTGGGGCCTCCCAGGTTGGAGCGGCGACGAGTTCTTCGGGTACATCAACAAGGTAACTAGTCAGCCCGTTGTGTCACTGCAACTCCTTGCTTTTTATCTTACCCGTGCAACCGAAGCTTTGCTTTTTCTTCATGGCTAATGCAGATCCTCTAGGCGGAAACATTCCATGGCAAGCCATGGTTCGAGGAGTCCAAGGACTCACACGGCTACAATGGGCACCTCCACACGGAGCCTCATGACCTTGCTCCCATCTCCAACCTTATCAAGGACTCCATGGTGTCCAAGGGTCTCCCGCTGGACCATGACATGTTCTCGCACGGAAACAACCCGCACGGGTGCGGACACGCTGTGAGAACCGTCCACAAGGGCCTCCGGACGACCGGAGCGGACTTTGTCACCAAGACACCGCCGAGAGATAATCTTCACCTCATGGTCGAAACCCATGTGGACAGGGTGATTCTCGAGAAGGCCGGCAACGGCGAGCTCAAGGCCACTGGCGTCAGAGCCGTCAAGGCAGACGGCACCGTGGTCGAGGTGAAGGCTCGCAAGGAGGTGATTGTCTCGGGCGGCGCGTACTGCAGCCCCAACATCCTGAACCGCAGCGGCATCGGCGCCAAGGACGAGCTCGCGAAGCACGGCATCACTACCGTCGTGGACCTCCCCGCGGTCGGCAAGAACCTCCAGGACCACCTGATCGTCTTCATGTTCTACGAGACGGAAAAGGAGGGCCTGACGACGGACCACCAGGTGTACCACGGCGACGCCTTCGCCAAGTCGTACCAGCTCTGGAAGGACGAGAAGGCCGGGTTCCTGTCCACGTTCCCCTTCGGCATCTTCGCCTTCGCCCGCCTGGACGAGCGCCTGGCCGACTCGGAGCTGTGGAGGAACGCGCCGCGCAGGGACGGCCGCGACCCGATGGGCCTGGCGCCGTCGCAGCCCAACGTCGAGTTCTTCACGACGGAGTGCTACGGCGGGCCCAAGCAGTACGACCAGTTCCCCGTCGACGGCAAGCACGCCTTCTCGATGATCGCCGAGCTGTTCGCGCCCAAGTCGCGCGGCACCGTGACGCTGCGCAACGGCGACGCGACCGCGGTCCCCGTCGTCGACTGCAACTACCTCGCCGATCCCCTGGACGTCGAGGTGCTCGCGGAAGCCTGCAGGTTCGGCAACGAGATCATCATGGAGGGCTCCGGGACCAAGGACATCGTCAAGGGCGCCTGGCCCGCGGACGGCACGCATCACCGATACCAGACGAGGGAGGACTGGGTTCCGTACGTCAGAGACAACGCGACGACGTGTAAGTGTCTCTTTTTCTGTTACCATTCCCATTGTTTATTCGATGCTGATCTGTTTACGTACAGGCTACCACGCCGCGGGAACTTGTGCCATGGGCAAGTCGTCGGACGCCAACGCTGTTGTCGACGAGCAGCTGCGCGTCAAGGGCGTCAAGGGCCTCCGGGTCGCGGATTGCAGCATCATGCCCGTGCTGCACAGCGGCCACACGCAGATGCCGGCGTACGGGATCGGAGAGAAGGCGGCCGACTTGATCAAGGCAGCGTGGGCGTAGAGTCGAGGTGGTGTTAGTCGAGTGCCTGCAGACGCGATCAATGGAAACGACAAGGATGCGCAGAGAATTGCCATGAAACTAAGAACCAAGACGTCAATCACAGCCCGTTGTGATGAAACATTGGAAGGCTTCCATTCCATTTCTACAACGGTAAATACCTCACAGCGCCCTAAAACCAGGTGTCGGCCATGCAACGGAAACAAAGAGGGATTCCACTGTCGCATTCGGGCTTCATCCGTAGGGCCAGACCTAACCAGCATTAGACTGTAATACGACGCCGAACGTTACCTATCGTGATCTGAGCCGCTGAGGTGCTAGGCACCAGCGCTAGGGGACCTCCACTGATCCTCCAGTGGCCCCCACCGCTACCCGCCCCTGAGCCTGGCGCTGCTGATCACTGAGCGTCCGCTAGAGGATCCCCCACCCCGCCGCAAATCATCACCGTCCAAGCGCTGTCCTGTTACTCCATCGTCGGATCTCCCCCTGCCGAGTTTCGACAACCATCTCGGCATCAACTCAGCTCAAACTCCCGACTCGTCCCCGTGAACGCCGACACGGACCCCAAGACGCTCTTCGAATCCCCGTAGTACCTGACCCGGTACGTGCCCTCCTCGGCGTTCCCGCTCGTCTCCCACGACACGTCCACCTCGCTGTGCCCCAGCACCCAGTTGGTGCGCCGCCACGAGTACACCAGGAACCAGTCCGCGTCGTCGCGCACCCGCGTCCACGCGCCGTCGATCTTCTGCTCCACGGCCGCAAAGGTGCCCTCCAGACGGAGGTTGTTGCGGGGGTTCGCGCCCTGGAATGTAACCGTGACCACGTCCCCCAGCCTGGGAGCTGAGGCCGGCTGCGTCAGCACCTGGCCGAAGGAGCGCCCGATCGGCGCCGTGTCGTACGCCACTCCGGTGATGAAGGAGAGGGAATCGTCGCGGTTGTCGGGGGGCGCCGTGCCCTGGTCGGGAAGCTCGGTAGAGCCGGGTGCGAGATATCCCAGGTTCGTCACCGTGAGGTTGATGTACGCGTCCAGTTCGTGCGGGCCGAACATCGTCGAAGCGCCCTCGTAGCGCTGGACTTCATACTCCTCAGGCGTGGTGACATAATGCGCGTACGTATTCGCAGGTCCGCCGAGTACCACGATTGGCTCTTCATCTAGGAATCCGTTTGCTTCTTCTGCAACTGCGCTCTTCCATCGTCGGCCGCTCATGGTTGTGGCTTCACTCGGGCTGACGATGATAACCAGCTGCCCAACGCGAAGCACCTGGATATCGATGATGTTGGGCGACCAGGCGTACGGCTCCGACATCTCTCCCACGTCCAGGAGAATGGGCTTGGCTCCGTGGCACGCCTTTTGCGCGGCCGACGGCGTCTTGAGCAGACCCGATACAGCTGCCCACAGCGGATTCGCATCCGGATCGTCAGAGTCTCCTTGCGTAAAGTCAAAGAACCCAGGCCAGTCCGACGTGCCCGCGGCGAACGAATAACCGAGCGCGGCAGGGCAGGTCTTCGCGGCGCTTCCGTCCGGGAGCTGGAATTCCCAGAAGCTCATGTCATGGTAGAAGTGGAAGCTCTTGACGCTTGACCCCGTCACTGGAGTTGTGGATGAGTCCTGTGTGTCCGTTAGCGATCGCTGACTTGTTGACAGGCCGGGTGGAAACATACATATGCTTTCTTGGCTCCGGCATATTGACGACGCCCAATCTCGTAGCAGCTGGAAACACCAAGATCCAGCTTCCTGAACTCGGGTCCTCGGCCGTGACAGGACTGGGACAGTCCATCCGCGCAAGTGCTGTTCTCATAGGTACACGCATCGCCCGAGCCGTCGTCGCAGAACGCACCGAGCACACTCGGTGTCGTATCTCCAACATTGGACTGGCTGAAGCCGGCCACGAAGCCATCGGCCGCCGAGTCGTCGCTCTCCATTTCACGCTCGAACATCCAGGCTGCGACTCCTTTGTTGTCGCCCGCCACGTGCGTGTTGTTTCCGAGAAGGGAAGTGCCGTGGACGGGCAACCATGTAAGTATGCCGATGTTCTTGTTGTCTGAAGCACGCTGGAAGCGAACCAGGGTCATGGTGGTATCTATCTCGGAGCTGTACTTGGCGCGCTCCTTTGCAGGGTTGTGCATATAGGACCATAGAGATCTATTAATCGCCGCATCCTTAACCTCAGCAGAACCAACGTCGAGATAGCCCTGGCCATATGTCAGCATTGCTTTGAAGAATTCGATCGTGTTTATCTCACTTCCTCCAGGCTTTCGTGGGCGCGTTTGATCGAGAGCAGAGCGCCATCGACAATCGCTTGGTAGACCTCCTTGCTGAATCCCAACGACGTGATTTGAGGCAGCAGATAGTTGAACCACCCTCCTGGCCCAGCATGGGAATGGGTCCCAGTTACCGCGACGTTGTGCTGATTGTACACGGAGTATTCGCCCCCGAGAGCTTCGAGTCCATCCAAGATGCCATACCTCATAGCCGTGTCGCCAGACGAAGTATCCAACACCAAGTACACGAACCGGTCATCGGGGTTCTCTACATCCGCAACAATGAACGCGCGACTGTAGATGCGTTGTCGAAGTCCAGTGCCGACCTGGTCCAGGTCCGCATACCCACCGAAATTGATCTCGACCACCGGACCGGTGATGTCGGCCTTCCCAACGCCGATCAAGTACTTGTCGCCTTTCGACGACGCTCTGCTCCGGATCTTGGAAGGCTCTTCATTCTTCACTGGGGGCTCTGACTTATGAGGTGCTGCAGATGGGGTGAGATACACCACGCCGAGGACAAGTAGGAGGATGGTGGAGAAGACACCAATAAATGGCCGTCTTGACAGGACTGAGCCGTGCTTTGTAGGGCTACCTGGAGCCATGATGTTTTTCAAGGACTACCTAGACAGAGGTATGGAACTGCAGTAGCGTTACAAGAGAAAGGACGCGGGAAGGTCCTCTCTTAAGAGCATGATGTGATCACTGTGTCGCCCAGGGTTTACGAGGTACGGATCCGACTTGCTCTTCATCCAGCATCGTCATAGCTCTGATTGAAGGGGCCGACCTGTATATCTTCAATACCAGTGGTGGAACGTTTTGTCAACTGCCTCCCTGGGTAAGTGCCATCGGTAGCCGCTCGCTTGGCCAAGTTGCAACGTGGTTCTGATGCGACCTTGCGTCACAAGAGAAGATAGCAACTGCGGGGGAGGTCGTGATAGTGCTTCCTCGTGGTCATGTGGGATGAGTTCTCGAGCATCCAGACCTCCCGAAAGGGGTCTACCGAGTTTGGGTATTTTAAGCCACTATCCCAACCTCAGTTATATGCCGTCTGGTATTGGCACCAATGCGGCAATGTCCTCCGACGGGACCAGATAAGCTCGCCACGTATCTCGCATGCCCTCATGCCGGAATATCAAGATGCGGCCATTTTATCTTGCAAACCCGGCTTTTCTTGTGTCTAAGTGACCAGTCGGTCCATTGATGACGATGGTGGTCTCTACCGGATGAGGTGGGAAATCCTACATCGGACGAGGAGGAGACGAACCGTGACGCGCACTGGACTGCCAATCTCCTTACAGGGTCGTTTCGCTATTCGGGCCATTGCAACGACGCTTCGTTCAATTTAACTTCGAACTTTTCATTCTTCCGTGGAATTGAATCGGTTGATGATCCTTGCTATGGTCTCAGTATCATGCGACTGGGACTAATTATCCCGGAAAGGGGCAATGACATCAAATTAAATGCCCATTTATGTATAGTAAATACAGCAGTTGCATTGCGACGCGACGGAACTCCACGGCATGTGCCGATAGCTAATGTTGCCATTCGTGTCTTGCTGGAGGTAACCAAGAGCGACTGCCCAGTGTACTGAGAAATACGGTCATCCCCATCATTTAACATCCAACAATTCGTGTGGCCAAATTTACTTAAAATGACACGTGCTCAGTATGATCTATAAATTTACTTCTACAACAGGCCGTAAGCACCTAATCTACGTTCTTTGAGTCGGTTGTATCCCCACCCTATAGCTTCTTCAACGTTGCCTTGTATTATTGCCAGAACTGACTCCTCCTACTGATTCCGTGCCGTGTACACGAAGTATTTATCGTCGCTTTAATAATTTGAGTGCTCGCTTTACCCAGAAAACCCTTTTAACCACAGAAAAGGACGAGGTTGCCTTCAGGGATCGCTCGATAGAGACAACTTTCGCTGCGGCAGTAGAATTACCCTGCACTGTAATCCTCGGCAACGCGCTCCTCCAGATGACCACAATGCTCGCGCATTCTTCTGTAATTTAGAATGCAGGGTAAGAAAAGAGAGTTAGAGAGAGTAATTTGATGAAGATCTAAACAGATGAATCCTTCGTCATGGCATGTGCAGTTCAATCGCCATTCAGTCCGATGAGCAGGGCTAGATCGGGCTCGACAACAAAACAATTTACATAAACGGGCCCGACCTTCGACTAACAAACAAACAAGGCGCGAAATGGATAAGTGATTTAAATAATGTGATGGATTTTCTGGGGTATTTCTTTTCTAGATCAATTCTCTCGATCGCAGACTCCAGTGTACCTGACAAGTACTAGGTGATGTCGCCAAGGCGTAGTAGTCTAAGTAATATAACAAAAAAAGCCGACAAAATGAACCGCTCATGCCTCTAATACTCCAGTCAAACCGCTATGAATACCGACTCCAACAAAATAAACAGCTGATATCGACGGCGACAGGTTTGTACCCTCCTTAGGTGATCTTGATGATCTCAACATCGTCAAGGTACCAATCGATAGGCTTGCCAGTAGGGTGAGCAATAACACCAAAGTACGCCGGACCATCTTGATCGCTGCCGATGGTGAAGGTCCAGTGCCACCTGTACCACTCAGCGCCGTAGCTGTCGCCCTTGCCAGGCCAAGCGCTAAAAATGTTGCCCTTGGCGTTGAAGACGACGAATTGCAGATAATCGCCAAAGTTCGAGCCCAGACCGGGGCCGTTGTGGCCCGAGCTGTCGACGATGGCGCTCCGGGCAGAGAATGCGACTTGGTACTTGGCCCCCATCTTGAGGTCGAACGAGGGCTTGTACTTTACGATTGCTTGGCCGGTCCCCTCTGACCCGGAGACCTCGCCGAAGCGGAGGCCTGGGTCGATGGATCCATCTTCCCATACTGTTGCTGTGATGTCCATGAAGTATTCGCAGTCCGTGGTCGAGAGCCACCAGTCATCGTAGTTTCTGTCGTTGAAGTTGAGAGAGATGACAAGAGCCTCTGGAATTACAGTGTTAGTTGCAAGGTGACAGAGTGTACTAGGGGTTGACACTTACCAGGACCGGACTCAACGAGTTCCATGGCGGGCGCGGCGGCGGCCCTGAGAGCTAGAAGCCCCAGGACCGTGACTGATTTCAGAGAGGAAAACATGTTGAGGAGGTTTGAAGCTTGATGCCTGTCAAATGCGTTCGGATGGTTGTTGCTTGGATAGATAAACGCAATTACGGACTACGAAGGGCCCTTATATTCTGAGAAACAAGGTGTTTCTTCACGGGCCCTCCCAAGTTACAATGGCTTGGGACACTCGTGCCTATTCTCCTCACAATAATCCTGGTTGGCTGCGGAATTGTTTCTAGCGCGTGTAAGCGGCGACCGGCCGGGGCGCGATGGCGTCCGGCGCCCGATACGGAAGGCCATAGGGACCGATGTGCCAAAATTATTTTTTGAGCACTTTTTCTTACTGCATTGACCCTAACCGTACACCATAAGTCCTTTTAGTAGCATACGATCTCGTATATCACATTAAGGCGAAATACTTTACAATGGGGGAGGAACCATTAAGCCCTAATACTATAGGGTTTAAGTATGGCCATGAACGATTACGTATAGTTGTATTCTATATCCTATATTACTTTTACTATGGATATATCTTTACCCATTTTAACGCTATTCTGCCCTATAGACTGTAGTTACTATATAGATGCTTCTAAAAAATTCACTAGGGCCCTTTTCTACCCGAACTATACATAATAGCTTCCTATGACCTCGTTTTTAACCACTCCTCCCGTCCTAATCTTTATTAATATAACACTCGATTTATCCCTTACTTAAGCAGAGCTATAGGGTAATACGATGATGATTCCTTCCGTACGAACCTAACCGAAACCCAATACTTACTAAACCGCTACTATATTAGCTATTAAGAGTTAAATAAGGAGCATTATATCTATAAGCAATATAACTATAAAAGTTATCGAATTGTATGCTTCGTTTTAGTCTTGCGATAGCTATTACGATATAATTCTTAGCGATGTTAAAATACTAGTCTATAATAAGTCGGCTAATCTCATTAGGAAGCGTATAGGAAGTATTAAGGTTATATTAAGCGCTAAGTTTCCTTCTTATACTATAATGATTAAGTTCATTATTAAGCAGTATAATAAGAAGCTTACTATAAAAGAATAGAAGATCGTCCATTCTATTATAACCTAAATGGCTTCGTTCAGCCCTATTGAATTTTCGGATGCTATATACAAGACGACCATACTTAGGGATTTTTTTAGGATTATTAGGATCCTACTAGGTAGTAAGCGCGAATTAGTAATATTATACTTTTAGTACTTTAATATTAAGCCAAAGCCCAATCTAGACTTTATAACGCTATTAAAGCCCGTCCGTGGCCATAAGCGGGCTATTGATAGCATACCTACTAATATTGAGTCTAATACTCCTACCAAGCGCCTAACCTCCCGTAAGGTTAAGTATAAGCGTATATCTCTAAGTAAGGAGATTAAGGCTAAGGTTAAGATAGAGGTTAAGATAGAGGTTAAGGGAGGGGATTAAGATAAGATTAAGGTATAGCCCTTTAATAATAGTAGTAATAATATTACTAACTTTAGGACTATATTAGATAATATGGCTATAAGTAATAATAATAAATAGCTAAAGGGTTAGGTAGACTTAGTTATAAAGAGAGAGCTTCTAGTTTAACTTAGTAGAGGGTAGAATAAGAAGAGGAATTAATTAGACTTTAAATTATAATAAATAGTAACGTACTTAGTTAAATAGCTAATTATCAATACCCTTATAGTTAATAACCCCTTTATTATTAACCTCTAATAAAATTAATATAGTATTAATATTATATATAGCTAGATGATTATATACACGATTAATCCCTCCTATAGGTGTGTTTAAGAGTGCGATTATTAGTTATAAGCCGCCTCTAATATAATCCTTTAGATAGGCCCGTAAGAGTAAGTATACTAAATATTTCAGTTATATAACTATATTAGTAGGTAGATCATTATAGCTAGTAAGAATACTATAGTATATACTAATCGTATTAGCTAGTAAGTAAGCATTAAGGTTAATACGGTCTTCTTTAAAGATATCCTAAAGGGTCTATAGTTAGTCTTTAGGAATAATCTCTATAAAGCTCTTTACCTCCTTTACCTCCGGCTAGAAGTATAAGGTCTAAGGCATACTAGGTACAATATGTGGCCTATTGCACTATTTGCGAATATAGTACGCATTCCAAGTATGTATAAAGTCAGTAAGCTCTTCTCGTATAACTAGTATAAAGAGGTAGAGCATTATAATACGGTTAGATAGGGAGTCGTTTAAGAATTAGCCAGCTATAGTAATCTCACTAAAGTAATCCTAGCACTAGGTTAATATATAAGCAAATAGAGTAATATAGTTACATACCCGCCAGAACTTAGCCCTACCTCTGCTTAGTCAAAGCCACTAACTCTTAATCTTCTTATTATGCGTGCTTTTGCTATAGATCTAGTAATCACTAAAGCGTATATCTTAGATTGAATTATCCTATATACGAATGCGCATTTTCGAAAGGTAATAATATACCCTAGCTATAAGAATTATCTCCTCACTACGGTTAGACCGGATAATATTTAGTATAGTCTCTCGTTAAGAGAGGATATTAAGATACTGCTTAATAACACTTCATAACGTACTAGACGATATCCCTATATAGAACCATATAATGAACCGTGAGTATATATTAATTAAAGTATAGATCTCAAACCCCTAGGCCTTTAATTTATTATATATATTAAGAGACTAAATAAAGTCAGGGCCTAGAGCAGTCTATCCAGTTTAGCGATATCGCATTATATTCCACCGTTTAGTA